>JALPQI010002209.1:0-109915 GCA_025490895.1 Thaumatotibia leucotreta
AGGTACTTACGCCCTTTTGACTGAAAATTTACACACAAAGACAGTCTTAAGAGTAAATAGACTTTAAAGACGCTTAAGACGTTTTAAAACGGATTTCATGATCAGTTAGGCAACGCACTTTCCAATGTGAACTTGCAATACGTGAACACTAAATGTAGTGTCAAAAATAGCTTGTTATTTTGTTGTTAACCGAAAAGTGTCAAACATGTGCCTTGTCGTTCTTCCAAATATTCGAAAGTTTCAGATAATCGAGTATTCGGTTTTTTATTTTATGTTATTCGAATACATAGATTCAAGATAACATTAAAAGTTTAAATTGCTAGTAAAATGAGATCGATTTGCATATTTCCGTCAAATAATTCAATAAGACATGTTATCTTGCTACATCCTAAAAAATTGTTGAGTTTACATTCTGCATTATATTTATTACACAAATGACATTATGTATGAGTGTATTAGAAAACTATTTACGGAATTTTTACTAATTTTGATAAAATAAGTTCTCCCCAAATGAAGGTTAGGAATCCTAATACTAAAACACCTCTAACTGTCATATTATAAACTTTTTTTAAAGATTAGCTACTTATACTGATCAATTTATTATTCCTTTTTTGAAATAAAACTATGAAAACGGATGACTCCGCAGACCACGAACCCTGTAAAGTGTTCGAAACGTCGGAATGAAGTTAAAATTAGTTAATATACGCGAGTTTATCCGTTTTCATAGTTTTATTTCATGAGTAATCCTCGCGGTAACCGAAGAAAATATTATATTCCTTTTTTATCTTACCTGTAACGCTTTGGCTTGTTAGCTATTAGTACTTTATAGATAGATAGATAATTTTCTTTAAAATTCAAAAAATCTTATTATAGCTATACATTTATTAATAAATATGCTTTATAGATAATAAAATAAATAATAAATATCTTGGGACATCTTACACAAATCGACCTAGTCCCACGGTAAGCTCAATTAAGGCTTGTGTTGTGGGTCAGGCGACGACATATATAATAGATAGATGCATATAGATACTTAAATACATAGACAGCAATGACCAAGGAACAAATATTTGTGATAAATAAATACACAAATAATGCCCTCGCTGGGATTCGAACCCGGAACCTCCAGCTTCGTAGGCAGGGTCACTACCAACTAGGCATGATGCTGGTTGTAATTTGTGACATACGGATAGACAGACAGACCGACTGCACAAATCTACACTCGCGGTCAATGAATACGGGTCAGGTGGATTTTTTCATACAAAATACTGGAAACATGCTGATTACAAATATTTAAAATAAATTTATAAAACAGGTGAAACCGTTTTTAACATCAGATTGTATTGGAATTTCCCTGAAGTTTTCACCCGATCCGAAAAACACGGAACTTTATCGACAGATGACTCCGTAGATATAAAAATAGCAACTCATGATTTAAAAACTCGTATTACCATACATTTTAGGTGGTTTTCTTACATGGTCTACATTTTTGTCTATACAAACCGACCAAACGACAATTTTAAAGTTTTTTTGGGTTTATTTATACATTTAGGGAAATTCCAATACAACCTAATTGGAATGGGGGTTTCAAATATTTTTAAAAAATATTTGAAACCCTCATGTTTTCATTATTTTCTATAAAAAAATCCAACGAACCCGTTTCCATTGCCGGTGTGTGTATAAGGCTTTCTTTATTACCAAATACTGCCAATAAGATATATATTAGAGTTAAAAGATTGTAATTCGTTACACTTCCGGAAGTTACTTAACTCTCAAGGTCACTTCCGGTCTACGCTAACTAGAGTAAACTCTTGCGCATGTACCTACTGATTCGTAATCTTTATTATCTTTATAGAATTGTAATGTCTGCCTGCTATGCTAGAGGTACCGGGTTCGAATTCCTGTGAGACATGATGATAGGAGAAAATATTTATGAATATTGTATGGATAGATTTTGTTCAATGACAAGTAAATATAGTTTTGGAAGAGGCCTTTACCTGAGTTCTTTCTAATTTTATTAATTAATATCAATAAATGTACCTACTGCTTATTATTAGTAAATCAAATATGTAAAAGGTATCTAAGTATAGTAAATACAATTAGTAATACATAAGTGTAGTAAATAAAATTAGTAAATTGTAACGTAATTTATAGTTTTCATAGGAAATAAAAGGTTTATTGTTTTGTACCACAAAATTACCATTAATTTAAATCTTTATCTGACTACCCTAGCAACGTACAAGCAGAACATTCTCAAAATTGCGGGAATGTACTCGGAAATTTCCGAGAGTTTTCATGAGGATTTAAAAGTAAGTTCTCATTGAGAATTTTCCATGAGAACTTATAAAAAAGTGTCATGAAGAACATTGTATTTCAGAAACGAGGCATAAAATATACCTTAAAAGGCATGTATATAAAAGTTTTAATTCTATAGATATAAATTTATTCATAAAAGAGAAAGTAAATAATAACACTAAAATCTAAAATTAAATATCTAGTTAAAAAATACATCTTAAAAGGTTATATATACATACTTACAAATAAAAGACGTGCTCCAACTCCGAGCCCGACGGTAATGTGCCCAGAAGGCTGGCTGCATTTCCGCGTTGAATGGCAAGGCTCAGGCGCTGAGCAAGAAACGAGCCAGCCCTCTGGTCAGCGGTAGCTTCAATTAAGCGTTTTCCAACTTCTTTGAAAATGGAGTGGGCTCCAGGTCCCCAAGGCCCGAGGGTCTCTACCCCAAACGGCTCAAACATGCAACCGGAATCTAGGGCTGCATATATAAAATGGTTTTGGCATGATTAAATTGCTTGTAAAATTCAAATTGCCGAAAACATTCTCTATAGAAGTTTCGCAACTTATGAAACTTCTCGGTACCTACATTGCTAGACTACCGTAAAAAAGTGTAAACTACTTAATGATAGTAAATGCATAAAAACGCATCTACATCTCCGGAAACGAGATCAAACGTCGACGAGGGTCGGAACCCAGAATCGTAAAATAAAACGTATCCGATCGCATTACGTCGCCTTACGTCACCGCCATTTAGTCCGCCATTTTGGATGATCTTGCGCAAGCTAGAAAGTGAATGATATAGCACGGGGTGGGTTTCGGGTCAAATGGTTTTGCTTTTACATATGACGAGAATTGTATTGTTAAATGACACCAAACGTGCCTATTTTTCGTCCAAACACTGGCCCAATACTTGCTGGGAACTTCTCCGGGTAAATACATGTAACTGTAATGAATGTGACCATTTCGTCGTCTGTTTATTTTCTTATGGTTTAAGTTTTAGTGTTACATTATATCTACATAACTATCATTTCGATATTTAGGTTTAATAAGCGTATTTGCGCGGTCGCAGGAATCCGCTGGAGGCAAGCAGCGCAGAATCGGACATATTGGCGATCATTGGGGGAGGCCTATGTCCAGCAGTGGACGTCTTTTGGCTGAAATGATGATGATGATGATGATGAAGCGTATTTGCACAATTAATCAATAAACACGCTAGAAATTGATCACTCACATTACACTCATGCGTAGTATTCCCCCCACTTCAATTGCCCTTGGATTTCTTTGCAGATGTATGTATTTCCTCCACCGTAATGCAATAAAATTGTGAATATTAAACTACAATTCGTACGATTTTTTTTTGAAAAGGTCATTGTTACGAACCAGGATTGAACTTACGACCGCTGCTAATACTTGATGTATGAACACCGATGTATATACCTAACCCTTTTCTGAAAATAAATAATTCTTATTCTTGCTTAGCCATGCGTTACCGCACGACCACAAGCGCTTTTTCATGACGAGTTCAAGACGATACCTACCGTGATGTGATATGATTTGAAAACTATTTTTTACACAAACACATTGCTAAATTAATTGGGTTGGCGGCGCGGTGGTGTGGTACCTTTAAATTATCATGTGAGGCACATATCCTTCTTCTCATCCTATTAATATTTTTTAAAGATTGAATTAGTTTATCTACACAACGGCGATAAAGCTCACGATTTTCTTTATTTGCCCATTTAAGGGATAAATATAAATTGTCATCACCCCAATTCTTCCAGTGGGTGTCGTAAGAGTTAAAAAAGGGATGAAGTTAGACCAAACGAGCATTCGCTCATTCTATCCCCCACCCTACGAAATCAACGAATAGCGACGAACCATGTTTCGTGTATAGAACGAATTCGCTCGAGAAGCTCGTTTGGTCTAAACGCACCTATAGTTGACACACTATCGTAATCGCCAATCCGCTTGGCTAGCGTGGCGCTGGCGACTATCGTATGGGCAATTGGGCACCTCTTAAAGCGTCCATATTTATGCGTGACAGGCCTATGTCAAGTAGTGGACTAAAATATGATGATGATCATACCTCGCAACGGATGTAGCAAAACCGTAGCATTTGACAGTTTGATGTCAGGGTTGGCGATTACGATTACGAATTTACTTACTCTACTGAACGTATGATTAATATTAACATAAGCAGTATTATTCCATAAATAACAAAATCCAAAACGTACGTTAGTGAAAATGTCACAGAATAAAAGCTTTCCAGATCTAGGCTTAATTTAACAGGAAAACAACCACAAATTAAAGACGGTTTTAAAAAACAATCCGGATTATGCTGCGGCTACGGCATTAAACAATATGTTAAAAGAAGCGGAGTTAATAACAAACAATAATAAATAAATATATTTCAAAATTATACATATTTAAATTATTTACCATTTTTGAGTTTAAAATGGATTTACACAAGAAGGCGACGCAATTTGAGTGCAACAAATAATAAAAATGTGATAATTTATTTTGAAGATCGATAGAACACTGAATATTGTTGCCGCGGTGTTTTTTTGTATTCGTAGTAGTGACAACCCTGACGCACATTTGCTACAGATTTGCCGGTATGATGATGATGTGTGTAAACAGCAGAGAAAATGGTCTAGCAAGCTGGACTGTCAAGTAGCTAATACCGTTGAGGCAAACATAATAGTTGTTAGCACTATGTCCCATCGAATAGTTCGAATACACGCAACATATTATCACGCGCACTACATAATAAAAGGCCTAAGGCATCCTTCCTTTAAATCTTTATTAACAAGGCAGAAAAGCTTAAAATGAATTGCTATTTCATACAACATAGATTTCCGAATACAAGGTGATTTCAACTTTGTCGTGAACTACTAACATCGAAATTGGTATTGATGTATGTAATAGTGTATTTTTATTGGCAATTGACAGCTGGCATCTTCCTATTTTTTAGAACCATGTTGTTTTTAATGTAAATTATACTTGCACAGTAAAAAACTGTAAACAGTACTTAAAGAAATGCTTAACGGACTATGTTAAAAGTGGAAGTATTTTTAACGGATTTCTTACGGGAAGTAAATTTATCTAGAGATACTTATCAGTCTAGCAAAGATTGTCTTAGATACAACTTAGATAGATTATTTTGCACTCAGCTGTACAATAAAATACAATATTGTGTTGGCGCAACTGTTAAAATCAACTGATGTTTATCTCATAACGGCAAATCTGTGACAGATGACACCTAATTAGCACCAAAACATGATTAGATCTCAATTAATTATGCAATTATTATCAAACAATAGTATTTATATTAATAAAATCCACTTTCGTTTCTACAATGCTTTCTCGTTATAAACGTCTTAAGCGACACCAGGATAGTGTGACTTTATGTCGTTTTGTTTAAACGATAAAACGGTTCTCACTGTTTTGCCACACAGTGAAACTAGGTTTTCACCCGGCTCCGTTCGGTCCCACGTCTTTAGAAATTATTGCACATTGTTCATGTTTTTTTTTGATAATCTTTTTTCCTGCGATTGCTTGAAAGTATGACCTTTGTTGGTTTGCTAGATATTTATATTGTTTATATTATTTATACTCGATTGTTAAACATAATTTCCTATAGAGGCGTAGCAATGTACAAGTTATAGAACATTCTCAAAATTTCCTAAAATTACTGGAAATTTTCATGAGAAAATTCTCATGCAAGTTGCCACTGAGAACATTCTTTTTCATAAGAAGGTGCATTCAAACCAAACAGCATTCGCTGTTCTATCCCCCGCTCTACGAAATCAACCAATCACGTTTTGTGTACCGATCGAATTTCGTAGTGGGAGGTTACAATAGCGAATGTTCGCTTGGTCTGAATGCACCTTTAGGGATTATTATGGCTTGTTCTGAACAGTTGACGATCGCTGCATTTGACATTTGAGTTCCACTGGTGACTTTATCACCTCATCAAGTGTCGAAAAACTTGGCCTTAAGGCTTGGCAATAAATGTGCGAAGAACAATATCAACAACTTTCCATGAGAACATTTCCAATTTTGGAAACTTCTCTTTGGTACAGTCAGCTGCAGAGATAAGTACCCCTTGCATACAAACTTGTATGCAAGGGGGTCTACTTATCTCTGCAGCTGACTGTACATTGCTATAGAGGCGCTTTCATTTTATGATCATGAATATCATGAACAATTTGGTTATAGAATATTTTTATTGATAAAAAACAGAGATATTTTATCAGTCAATTTATCATAATCATCATCATCATCATCATCATATCAGCCGAAAGACGTCCACTGCTGAACATAGGCCTCTCCCAACGATTGCCACAATGACCGGTCCTGCGCCACCCGCATCCAGCGGACTCCTGCGACCTTCACCAGGTCATCAGTCCACCTTGTGGGGGGCCTACCACGCTACGCCTTCCGGTACGTGGCCGCCACTCAAGAACCTTTCCGCCCCAATGGCCATCGGTTCTACGCGCAATGTGCCCCGCCCACTGCCACTTCAGTTTAGCGATTCAGAGAGCTATTTCGGTTACTTTGGTTCTGCTGCGGATGGTCTCATTTTTAATCCGATCATGCAGAGAGACTCCTAGCATAGCCCTCTCCATTGCCCTTTGGGTGACTTTGAGCCTTCTTATGAGGCCCATCGTAAGCGGCCACGTTTCAGTACCGTATGTCATTATATTTATATTTATCATAATATCGAAGTAAAACTACTCAATCATAAAGGTGGATTTACAACTAACAAGTGAATGCGTTTTCTATCCCCACTCTACAAAATTCGTTCGCTACACAAAACGTAATTCGTCGTAATTCGTTGTTTTGGTGTAAACCCACTGTTTAACAATTAATAAACTAGAATAAACTAAAATAAACTTACGAAAATAAAATACTCATCAACTCATAATCATCATCACAAATCTTAATTGAGGTTACCGTGGGACTAGGTCGATTTGTGTAAGATGTCCCAAGATATTTATTTATCAGCATAATTTCAGCCATAGGACGTCCACTGCTGGACATAGGCCTCCTCAATAGACTTCCACTTTGGCCGGATGGATGCGACCTGCATCCACCGAGTCCCCGCAACTCTAACCAAACTAAAATACTACTAAACTATAAATAAATAAAAAATCCCCAGATCACTGTCAAACGGTAGCGTGCCCAAAAGGCTGGCAGCATTGCCACGTTGAATGGCATCAAATATATTAGGAAAAATAATACAATATGTGGCGCATATATAGTGCAGCAATAATGTTTGATGTAAACATGCACTTTTTGTGCAACTTTACGATTCACTGCTCAGTTGGCACGTTCAACGATGTCACGATGTTTTGCCACCGAATTTAAAGTACTATGTGCAAACGAAGCCGTGTGGTGACGGCAGTAAGAATACATTTGTCACCATCCCAACTCCTCCTGCGAGAGTCGACTAAGGGATTGAAGTGTCACTTACCATTATTTGATAAAAGATTGCTGATGGGCAGCAGCGTCATCATAGTGGACACATTACTGCGATCGCCAATCCGCTTGCCCAGCGTGGTGATTATAGGCATTTACCTCCTAATGTGTCTATACGCATAGATAATAGGAGAGGTCTACGTCCAGCAGTGGACTATCATAGGCTGATGATGTGCAAAAAAATATGGGATATCGGAGAAATTAATGAAAAATTCTTTTTTGAATTTGGAACTTTTAAATGATTTCTACTCACAATCGCGAGCTCTTTCGATCCTGATAGAATAACATTATTTGTCTCTAGGTTTTTTCTATCTTCTTACTATTTTTTCATACATTTTGTATGGCGGTAACGGAAGGAAAATCTCGAAAAATGTATGTACATATTGGGACAAAATCTTTCTCTTACTAAGATCGAGAGACCTCACAATTGCTACAAAAGTTACATATAAGAGGGAGAAGTCGACTTGAAAAAAAATTGCCCTTTTACAGTTTGTGGCCTTTAACACGGGAGAAAAATGAAATGAGTGACTACTTAGACTATCGGCAATAATCCTGTAAAGGTCCCGGTGTTTCGAAGTGGTTAAGTTCGGAGATATTATCATTCAAAGCTATGGACCTTTAGTACTGGATCTTGGCATCACGATGTCGTAGCTTGTCAGTCGTAAGACATCTTGATAGTATACCAGGTACGAAGTCATAACAATAATTTTGTTTTTGTTGTTACACTAATTTGTTACGGCTTACAAAAAAAATTTTACATTTTGTCAATGATTCAAAAATGATAAGTTATTGATAACTTTTATTTCAAATAAATGAACCCATAATAATGAAAAATACATGAACAAAAAATTACAAAAGTTTATTTTTAAATACAATATGTGGAAATGATTGTTGATCAGCTTATTAATGCACCGTTTAAATTTTCGCCCCGGTTGTAGGCCACACACTATATACAATATTAGTAAACATCGACTCAGTCAGGAAACACTGATACATCAACATTGACAGACTGATACAAAACCCCAATGAACTGCCTTGAACCCGTCAAGGCTACGAGGGCATTGCCAGATCTGTTAAGATCTCATTCATTGTTGATTCATCACGTTTTCATTTACATTTTTGTGACAAAAAACTTTTCACGTGAATTGTTTAATAAAGGAAATTAAGCTCCAATAAAATGAAGCGGGTGAATCAACTTTTTTCTGTGTTATTGCCATGGTTATGGTCACATGATACACGCTGGTTTTATGCAAAATTTTGCTAAGGTAAAGTAAAAGTAAAAGTACTAGTACCCAACGCTGTACCAATACTCGTCATCATATCAACTCCTCTCCAAAAACACATGACAATACTTTATGTAGATTTATATATGAGCAAAATATCGTGATTGAAATAATTATTCTCTGTTAATATATTAGGGTCAAACGCAAACCCATGTTCGGAGTCTTTCCGGTGGACAACCTAAGAGTTAAGACATATAAAGCTTGATTTTTTTATGAAAGCCTAATCTTCATTAAGACGTGCTCCTTTTCCATTGCGTTGAATGATAAAAATCATTACTACCTGTCCACAGGCTGTTAACTATCGACCACAGGAAAGAAAAAGTGCGTGTTCAGCTGAACTGCAGTAAGCAACTGGTAAGAGTGTAGTCGTGATTTTTATTATACAATTCAATAGAAAAGGAGTGCCTTTAAATGACAATAAGGGTTTAATAAGAAAATTTACTCTCATAGCCCTTAACTTTTAAAATGTCCAACGGAAAGACTCGTAATATGATTTTATGTTTGACCGATTACGTATTGGTACTTCCACCTTACTCAAACTATGCAAACATGCATTTTTTTGGTGTTAATAAGCCCTTTCCTTAATGGGCCACCTATAAACATAGACTACACGAATATTTGCACAGTTTAAGTGGCATAATTTTGCATAACACCAGCGTGAGTTAGGTGACCGTAATCATGGCAATAACAAACAGATAAAAACAATCAGGCGAGTAGAAACTTCCAAAGGTGATGTTATCATCATCATTATTATCCTATCTCAATCCTCTACTAGACAAACTTCTATTACCTATGCTATGCGTATGGACGCGATAAGAGCTTTTACCCATAAGCATCACATTGGGAATCAGGTTGGCGATCGCAGTAGTGTGTCCACTATAAGGAGGCTGCTCCCTGCTGCTACTGCTGGTTTTTTTATAATGGCACAACAAAGTGACTCCACTCCACCTGATCGTAAGTGAAAAGTGGAGCCCAAATCGCGGCGGCAACGAACAGGAGACCAGCAGTAACCTCTGTCAGTTGCCACCGCCTTGCTGGCCCGCTAGATGCTTCGTCACGCTTCGTTTAAAGGGTCCCAACTTATACGTATAAGGAAACACATATGCCGGTAAAGAATTCCACTTTTTAACCTCTCGTATGTCGAGAATATTGTTTTCTAATAGTTTCCACATGCGCTGATCAGTACTTAGTCATACCAAAGGTATATAAATGAATTGCCGAATTTCTTGACACATGTAGGAATATTTTCTGATTTTGCACTAACAACCTAGCATAAGGGAGAGTTTGACCGTACATAAAAGCAACTGTAAGGCACTGGTCTCACCGCGAGCTACAAAGCTATGAACTATCGGCTATAAACACGAACAAAAGATACCCACTCCCGTGTAAATAAAAGAGACACGGCGTTACTCGCCCGGCGGTGATAGCTGATAGCTGGGCGAGTATAGCCGTGTCTCTTTTATTTACACGGGAGTGCGTATCTTTTGTTCGTGTTTATAGCTGACAGTTCATAGCTTAGTAGCTCGCGGTGAGACCAGTGCCTAATGTATGTACATGGGTCACCGCGAGCTACTAAGCTATGAACTGTCGGCTATAAGCACGAACAAAAGATACGCACTCCCGTGTAAATAATAGAGCAGCAATCGACTATCACCGCCGGGCGATTATCACCGTGTCTCTATTATTTACACGGGAGTGCGTATCTTTTGTTCGTGTTTATAGCCTAAGTTCATAGCTTAGTAGCTCGCGGTGAGACCAGTGGCTAGGAAGTTGTAAAATCTTGTGATTTTCTCGCTCGTCATTTAGCGTGACAGCGGTTATATGTCAAAATTGTGTAATCGTTACAACACTCGTAGGTGATGTTGGATAATAGGTCGCGGCTTCGATTCCGTACAATAACAAATGGTTACATCACTTGGACTTTCAAGACGAGTCAGGCGATCTAGAATATGTTCGATAACTGAAAGCATGTGAGGTAAGGCGTAGCGTGGGTAGGCCCCTCACAAGGTGGACTGATGACCTGGTGAAGGTCGCAGAAGTCCGCTGGATGCAAGTGGCGCAGGACTGGTCATTGTGGCAATCTTTGGGGGAGGCCTATGTTCAGCAGTGGACGTCTTTCGGCTGATATGATGATATGGGCGTGCCTTATTGACAGATGCCTCAGACGAGTGCTGCCTAGGCAGCACTCGTCTGAGGCATTATTACCAATCTAAGTTCACAGATGCGGTACATTCGCGACGAATTGCAGGACTTGGCTTTATAAAGCCATTTTGTTTCGTGTGGGCCAATAAACTTTTTTGTTGTACAATGTGCCCAGCAGTGGACTGATACAGGCTGATGATGTGTGTAGAGAAAACTTTCATACATATTTTGATGTAAAAAGCTAAGCAGCGAAATATTCTTTCGTGTTTTAAATAAATTTGGTAGTTACTTATTAATTTACGGACCTAGATTTAATTTCATAACTTCCTGACTTTTATCTTACCTTTAGCATTGTATTCCCAGATTTCTGAGAAGAAAACAGTACGACGATCAAATTTCGTATTCTAGTATGGCCAATTTAAGGCATAAAATTTGAAAAAAGTCATAAATCTGCGTGGAAATAATGTAAAAATATGAGTTTATAATCTGGGTAGCTTGACACTACAAAAAGGCGGCAGATAAGGTTAATGCGGGTAAGACCGTCTATCAGGAAAGTCCGTCTACTGATTTCCGACCTTAATTGAACAGTATAAGACGCATATGACGGACTTTCCTTCAAAATGGTGGGTTACAACGGAAGAACAGCGCTGGCTTAGCCAGCTACATGCTGAGTTGTGACCCTTTTGTGGCAAGCTGTTGTTGTGTGCTTACTTGTTAAATGTGTATACAGGGTGTAAGTCTAATACGGGCGAAGCTCTTAACGGGTGTTAGTTTACGACATAATAAGTACGTTCAAATAACGTTTACTTAAAATTAGAGCAACAAAATTTTCCATACAAAATAATTCGGCGCGCAATGTAGAGCAACATACGCGAGTTAAAGACTCGATGACAGCTAATTTCCAAAGCTGATGACATAACTGCCATATAAACAATAACAAATGTTCGTACCTACATTGCTGCTCCGATAATCTTAAAAAAAATCTGTGGGGTCATAATTGAGAGAAACTTTAAAAAAACCTTGTAATCCATGATTACACTAATGAATCCCATGCCTGGTTTAATTGATCGCCCGTATTAGACTTACACACTGTATGTAATGCCTATTGTGCTTGTCATAAATAAATTTTATTTCATTTCATTTTCATTTCAAAATAAAATATGCCACACTGACGTTAGTTAAAAAAAACCGGCCAAGTGCGAGTCGGACTCGCGCGCGAAGGGTTCCGTACCATTATCAATGTATTATTTAAAAAATACAGTTAAATTAACCTACCTCAAAAACTATGGGATAAGTCAATCAAACCAAAAATCGTTGATAGAGTTTATTAATGTGCATAACATATTTTTTTTTTGAATTTTATATCACGTAGTTTAAAAAATAGAGGGGGGGACACATTTTTCAGATTTTGAGAGCTGATATCTCGAAAACGATTTGCTTAAATAAAAATGAGATTTATAAACCTTCATATCATTTTCAAAGACCTTTCTATTAATACATCACACGCTTATATACAACTAAAAAAATGTTTCTATCCCTCAGTTACATGTATGGAGGGCCCCCACCCCAATGGTTTTTTTTACAATTTAGTATCATAATCCTGTAGCGGTTCATACAACACATATCCTTACCAAATTTCGTTACTGTAGCATTTATAGTTTCCGAGTAAATCGGCTGTGACAGACGGACAGACGGACATGACGAATCTATAAGAGTTCTGTTTTTTCCATTTTGGCTACGGAACCCTAAAAATGCGAGCTCGTTGGCTGTCTATAGATCATTTTAAGTTTCAGCCTTTTGCTACTAACAAGCACGAACAACAAACGCCCAGATACTCAAAATCGTACAAAGGTTACACGTAATCATCTATCGAATTGACCTATGGTCCAAACTGACCCCAAATCTTACTTTTTAAAGTACATTTCAACAATTCAAACAAACATAACCTCAAAACCATACAAACAAATTAACAATTACATAAGCATTTCTTGCAAATAATTCTTTGAACTCTATTACTTTCGACTTAAAGTCGTCTTTAAGATTCTGCATACTATGTAATACTGTTACATAATTGGTTCCGTATTGGGCGTATGTTTTTTACTTCCGAAGTTTTAGGCCATTATGTTGCTATGTCAATATTGCCTACTTTATAACTGGTTGTAGATTGAGTTTATTATATGACGGAAGTGGCACGAATGTGAAAAAAGTGGCGCCAGTCTTTGACATTTTTGAGACTAGAGGGACTTGTATATTTCATGTTTGACAGCAACTCGCAGCTACATCTCTTTTTAAACAATACAATCGAACAGAGACTGGTAGCTGCGAGTTCCTGTCAAACACAAGATGTGCTTTGTTTAAAAAAACTCACCCTATGATAAGTTGAATGATACAAATAAAATTATTTTATGGCATCATTACATTCCACGTCAGATGTTAGTGAACTAGGCATTTTTTGTTTGTTATATCACAGAATACATATTAGTACCAGTATAGAAAAACATCTCCAAAGACCCGTTTAAAGAAATAATGACTCTTGCTACGATAGTATTAAATTCAAATTCCCACCGTGCAACGCTCAATGTTACGTAGAAGTGCGCTCTCTTTCTATAGCGTAACTCGTTCCTTTTCTGAAGGAATAAGCGTTGCTTCCTTTTAAAAAATAATATAATATTAATATATAATTACTACCTTTTTATATTGTTTTTTATTTTATTTTTTTATTGTTCGTTGTTATAGTTATAGACAATTCTCTGACAGCGGTCGAATTAGAACGTAAATATTCGACGAACAACATTCGCGAGTGCGCATTCTATTCTATTCTGTTCTATTCTGTGATGCCCTACTGATGGCCCTACTGCGGGTGGTTAGAACTGACAGCTCGAACCCACACGCGCTAGTAGGACAGGCCAGGTTATATGATAAATATGTCATATCATATACCTATGATGTCGCTTTAATAATTCCTAAGATAAGGTTGTAAAATATAACACCGTAAAAATATTGCGGTTTTCAAACGATACCAGTGTTTCATGACAGTTTATCCTTAAAGTTATTTCACCTCTTCAACATACAATAAAGTAATTTATCTACAGGAATGTCATAATTTCCCTGTTATGTATTCAGAAGCAGTAATGTAATGACCTATATTAAGAGACCGGTGTCTGTGGCTGTATCATAATGTTAACATTAAAGTACAGGCAGAGTACAGTGCATCATAATGTTGACATTAAAGTATCGTCGTCATGATATTAATTTTAACATTATGAAGTCAACTTCTTTTTGTTGTTTTTTTTTTCAATAAATATTTATTGTAGGATATCCTTACTCAAATTTAGTGATTTCAACTGATTTGAATTTTTATATTTAGAGGTAATTACTTAGTGGATATCAATGAAAATAAAGGTAAATTGTCATTCTAAACTAATGATATGGATGTAGATAAAGTTATGTATGTGACTGTACATAATTAGGCATTAAACACTCGTGTGATCTTATTATGAAACTCGCCTACGGCTCGTTTCATAAAACCACACTCATGTTTAATGCCTCTTATTATGCGCCAGCCACATAAATAACTATTAATTATATAAACAAAATACACGGTGGAATTTAATCGGTGAACAGGAACCCATTTTTCTAATTCAGTAATCGATGGCGGTCACGTTTATGTAGTACTTAAGTGGAACCAAGTTTTTTTAGCATAATTTTTTTTTATGTTGAAATTAAAATTTATTGTCACCCTACTAATGGTTTAGTCTGAATAAGTTTAATACCTCTTTTTAAACTATCAGCCATAGAAACTTAAAACATAAATGAGCAATAACCACTCACATGCTTTAATTTTTGCGATAGACTCTATTCCTATGTAAAATAAGAGCGATGTATGGCTGATAGTTTGAAAAGAGATATTAAACTTTTCAGATTAAGCCATTAGTAGGGTGACAATACATTTTAATTAAAGTTTAATTTCAACATAAAAAATTGGTATGCTAAAGCAAAAACTTGGTTCCACTTAAGTACTACATAAACGTGACCGCCATCGATTACTGAATTAGAAAAATGGGTTCCTGTTCACCGATTAAATTCCACCGTGTATATTCAATATTAAGAAACGTCTGCGTAATAAAATTATAAAACCGTTTTAAAAATCTATTTGTAAACCCATGGGCTAAATACTACAGCTATCTAAAAACCATTAATAACGAAAAACCCTAAAACGAATCTATTAGAGTAACGTGGTGGGAAACTAAATGCAATTAAGAAGCAATATTCGACTTATTTTTAAAGGTGGGTTTACATAAAACTAGCGAATGCTCATTCTCCCATTCTACGAAATCAACAAATTTCGACGAATTACGTTTTGTGTAACGAATGAATTTCGTAAATGTGCATGCAGACCAAAATAGCATTCGCTGTTTTATCCTCCTACTCTACGAAATTCGATCGTTACACGAAACGTAATTCGTTGATTTCGTAAAGTGGGGGATAGAACAGCGAATGCTCTTTTGGTCTGCATGCACCTTAAAGTGGGGATAGAACGAGCATTCGCTCCTTAACACGCTCTTATTAGCTTCACATGTAACCAACTATGTATGTAAGTAAATCTTGGAATCTTAATTTAACTTATTTGACACACTTCCAGGTCTTCGATTAGGATGAAATTTAACTCAAACTCTGAGTTCTGATGACAATACATGACTAGCTAAGAAACGTCATTACAAATCTAATATGGCGGCCTACCCAAGATGGCAGACAGGCTGTTTGAAATCCTGATATGTTTATCATGGAAGGCTTTGTTTACAGTAATACGAAAAAAACGTGTTTTTTTTTTCTTTTTTATGAGAAGCAGGAACTGAGGCGCATGGACATAGAGACCAAAAATCGCCTATGCGCTGCTTACCCTGTACATGTCACACGTAGTGAGTTTAACCGTTATTTAGGTATATTTCGATTTTTATTGGTTTCGTAAAAGTTTGAAATTCCATCTACAGGGTGTAATCGATAAGTGTTTACAGGCCATAATTCCGTAAATATAAGAGATATCAGAAATTTTTTAACTGATATCGAAAGTTCGTTACAATACGAGTAAAATTATAACTTTTTTGATATAAAATCAGAAGTATCCCAAATATTAACTTCAAACCCTTCCATACATTTAGTAGGTAGGTAACCGTTCATTCAAAGATAACAAACTTTTCATTTCATAATAAATGTTAGATTAATGATTTCATAAACGGTAGTATTATTATTTTATTACAATGTATTCGTACAAACAACGAATCTCTAACAGTTTTCTCTCATACGACACCCGACATTCTTTGAGGCTGTAAGTCGTCATGGTAAATGTATGGGAGCGTTTTAACTTAGTATTTTTAATATTACTTCATCTATTTAGAAAAAGTTACTAATGTAATTTTACTCGTTTGGTAACGTACTTTCGATATCAGTTAAAAGTTTTCTGATATCTCTCATATTTACGGAATTATGGCTTGTAAACACTTATTGATTACACCCTGTATATTATAGCTATGTCACGAATAGTCATAGGTAAACGTCGAATACAGCTAAAGCTTGTTAGTGTCGTTGAACTTAAGCTTTCAATGATTTCGACATGTGTTTACATATTATCGGCGTTGGGCAATAGCAGTTGGACTGGTCAGAAGAATCTATTTGTAATGTTATTTGTATTGCGGTGGCAAAGATAAGTTGAATTTTATTTGATTGGGAAATAAATATTTAGGGATAAAATACAATTTTACCTAGTTAGGTACCTACAATAAACTCTATAAGGTACAAGACGACGATACCTATATAAAATGGGCTTTTAAATGGGTCATTTCGACACCAGCAATTAAAACTACGCTAACTTGAAAATAACAACTTTACGCCAGGACAAATTTAAGGAAAATTTGCGATAACTTTTGAACTGCTGAACATATATTTATGATTTTTTGACAACGTTTTATTATTTATACACTTAAATGAAATCTGTAATGAGTTTTAAGATAATTTTATTAATTTTTAGTTTAGTTCTATTTAGCGTAGTTCATGACAACTCTGGAAGACTCATAGTCAATCAATATAACGCCATTTCCAACTTAGCGTACTGTAATAGGGATAGTCATCTTATTAAATATGTCGATTAAAATATGTTAAATATATGTCATAACATAAGAAAAACCAAATAATCTAATCAGGATAACATAATTTTATTACTGTAAATGAAATAACATTGAACTTTTGTGCATTTTTATTGACTTCTACAAGTTAGCGTCGTATAACAAGGAAACATCTTTACACTTGTCCTATTTTAAAACGCATCTAAGTTACACTTAGCTTTGTTTAAACGAATTATTAGTAGGCAGTTAGCGTTTCATTTGCGTCAAATATTATAAAATATGAGAAATAGTACATCACTGACCAGGCACGGAACAGGTATTTTTGCAGCCTGAATATTATGTTGAAACGGACGACCTTGGGAGTCCGTTTGATATAATATAAAGCCTGCAAAATGCTATTCTAGCAGTTTCGAGTATAGTGTTCTCAAAATGACACAAAAAAACAAAACACGCATTAAATTTTCACATAAAATAATTTAATGATTCAAATTGCCGCATTTTTTTTTTTAAAAATACTTTTGCATTTTTCTTCCAAGTTATTTCCAGAAATGATCTTTAAAGTACCATTAATTGCTATTTGTCAGTCTATTTTCAATATAGTCAAAATTTTTCTTTATAATCTATCCTAGTATTTAGTAGCTCGTTTTCGTAACATTTTTGAATTATTTCTCTGTTAACGAATGTACGAGACATTTTTTTTACATAAACTATAGGTAACGGTTTCCGCGAGTACCCGCCTAAATAACAGTTGGCGGCTATAGATTGTGTAATATTCAAAATTATTTTTACTTGGCGTTTACGAGTTTCAAAATCTTCTTTATTTTTAAGAATTTTGCAATAAAAATTGGTGAACACTTAGGTCATCGTAAAATAATAATATTGGATTAAAAACAAAAAAATTATAAAAATCAAGTTAGCGTAGTATTCATTGCTGGTGTCGATTTGCAGTAAAAGTGTCATATGCGATCACGAAAATAAGTATGAAAATAAAGATTTCTCACTTTAGTTCATACTAAAGGTATGAAAAAATCTGTAACGAATTTGAGATTTTTATTATCACATATTGTTACATTTCGTTTTTTACATTTAGTGTGGGAGTAACTAAACTGAGTAACCTCAATTTACATACTTTATTTCGTGACATTAGAGACATACTTTTTTGTTTCATAACTGAAAAGTACGCAAGATGCCGAGTAAAATGGTGTATTACAGTCCATGATCGCATATAAAAATTAAAAGGTACACTTTTACTACGAACAGAAATCTTGCCACCCGTTTTACTATTTCGTGGTACTAATTAGTGCGTAGGTTCGATTCCCACATCTCTCCCTCTTGGGTATATGACATCCAATATTCATAATTCATATAGTATGAAGTAGTGTAGTCTGGGAAATAATAAAAAGAACAAACCAAAATATTAACTAAAAAATTAATAGTTCGATTTGAGTTTCATATAAACATTTATACATGCAATTAATTATTAATTGCATGCAATTAATTAATTATTTTCAATTTCAAAATAAAAAAAAAATAATAATAAAAAATACTTAAATACATAGACAGCCACGACCAAGGAACAAATATTTGTGCAAAATGAATACGCAAATAATGCCCTCTCCGGGATACGAACCCGGAACCTCCAGCTTCGTAGGCAGGGTCACTAATCAACGACGGAGGCTGACAGCTCATAAACCTAACAAAATTTTCGTTTTTACCCATTTATTTATTGATACCTAACGTTTTAGAGTTCAAATGAAAACGAATATAATTTTTTATCGGCTGTGAAAGGGTTAACTCACGACGCAAGCTCATCAAAGGCACATAAGTAGGTATTTGCTTAATACAAAAAATGTGCTCCTACCAGGATTCAAACCCGGGAATTCCAGCTATATAGGCCGAATACCAACTATGTACCACAAATGCCGTAACATAACGGTGTTGCATCTTGATGCAACGTGCATTTTAATGTCATAGGCCTATACATGTGCATATACAAGGTGGGAGCGAGTAACCCACAAACTTTAACGTCAGAATTAACTCGTTACTCCACTGGTGGCTTATGGTTAGGGCAGAAAATTTTGCGTGCGGCTTGTGATATGTCGTAGGGGTAAATTAAAAAAAATGGACAAGGTCTTATCAGAACAAACATCACGATCGCGTCAATTGTGTTACGAAAGTTAGTCATACAAAATTATGTGGTATACTCTATCCAACAACCTTCGACAGTAATAAAAAGTGTCAATTTTTAAAATTATGGGTCTGAATTATTGATCCCTCATAGAAAATTTTAATTTGCCGCCCTTTTTTCGGTGCCAAAAGTTGTTACATAAAATTTAACTTCGTAACACAAAAATTTTATCCATCACGTTAAATACTGTTTTCTTTAAAGATCTTTAATTATGTATTTTTTTTACAATCTACCTTTAGGGAGATAACACAACCATTTATAGATTCATCGATAAATATAGCGGCAGTTTTTTTTATTACTGCTTGTAAAAAAAAGGTAGAACTTTAAAAAGACACATGTTTTACCTTAAAACTTTTTGCTAGAGTTACTTAAATAAAGAATAGTTTTACTTAGATTTTGTGGCGAAAAAATGCTATAATATTTATGACCAAGGTCGTATAACTGAACTACTTTTGATTTGAGGTTTTATAAGTTAAACAAATTTTAGACGACATAAATGTGTTGTAAAATAATGCGCGGTTAAAATATGTCACATTACGTGTACCCACCATGTTTGTGTGTCATACCAGACATGTGACAGTGTCATGTCAGACTGCATGCTGTTTTATGTTTCTAGGAATGTGGGTGGTGAAGAATTTTGAGTATTTTAAACGAGTAGGTAATTAATAAACATAATTTCTGAAGTTTAAGCGTTTGAGTTTTGTTTAGAACCTTAATATTTTGAAGTCAATGTTTGAGAAGTACGGTCGGCTTCATATATATGTAAACTTAATTTAATATTTGTAGTTATTTTAATTTGAATTAGCCTTAATTCTTATTCTGTTTTTTGTAAATTTTATGATTCAATAAAATTTTGGCACATATGTAATCGATTATTGTGATATGAATATACGTTCTAAAATTTTTAAAACTGTACAATTTATATACCTACATCAATTAAATTTGACTATTCTAACCGTTCTAACTGACCTAACCGGTAATCGTGAAACGTTTAGTTGACGTAACTAAAGACCAAAGAGCTGGCGATTTCCTTGCACAACGCATCAGTATTGCAATATACGTACAGCGTGGAAATCCTCGGTACAATACCACAAAGGGCAGTCTTACATATAGGTAACATTTTAAAATATTATTATTATTTATTCAACACATCAAACCCTGACATTTCTTAAGTTATTATTTCGGTCAATCAACTTCCATATTAAGTTTTGTTGCTAATTTTTAACACATTTAATTGCTCTTATTATAAAAGGCGTAAAACATTTAAATAACAGGCGTAAATAATCAGGCATTTTAACAATTATCTCTGATTAATGAAATCGACATAATTTTGATAGTAATTGAATACACGCATACCCAAGGGCGGTAAAATGAAAACATTATTTAATTAACTAAAGTTTAAGTAATTATCGCTCAGTGATTCAGTTTCCTTACGAATCATTCTTGTGGTTCATTAATTCTTAACCAGAGACCAGGTTCTGGGTTCAAATCCCGGCGAGGGCATTATTTGTGTATTTATTTATCACAAATATATGTTCCTTGGTTGTTCATGTATAGTATCTGTATGTATCTATCTATTATATATATCGTCGCCTGGTACCCACATCACAAGCCTTAATTGAGCTTACCGTGGGACTAGGGCGATTTGTGTAAAAATCAACCAAATTTTTGAAAATAATAAATACTGGGAAGTATTTATTATTTTCAAAAATTTGGTTGATACGGAAAAATCACATGGATAAATACTTTATTCAAGATTGTATTGAATTAGATGGTGTTTTTTCTATGCTAGTGCATAGAAAAAGCACCATTAAATTTTAGTCATGTCGGTACTTTGGAGGGCCATCTGTACTGAAAAACGTCGTACGATACACGTGCGAACAGATGGATATATTCCTGTGATTGTAAAACAGGGTAAATGTTTTTTTTTAAACTTGTCTACACGTATGTGACACTCTAGTTTCATTCATTCATAAGCTACAGTATCTGTTTACTATCACGTAGCCCGACTATTATTTGTTCATAAAAACACTCCTGCGCATATTGACGCGTTGATGTCTTTTATACGACGTTTTATTCTGTCTTTGAGAGATTTTAATGACTATGTTGATTTAATGACTATTTTATTTTTGATTTTAATGACTATTCTATCGACATGCTAATTATTAGTGATCGGAGCTTTGGGTGCAAAACTTTAAGGAAACTTGTCAAGTGAATATGAAAGAGTATCCATAAATATGACGTCTACAAACATAAACAGTGTAAGTTCAAAATTCAGAGAAAGGCAATGACATTGGATACAGATTTTTCAATTATATTCGAATTTTTCTTGGCTAAAGTGTTCCCATATCGTCCTATTAATGCATTAGTATCTGCGCAAATCAGGTTTAGGCAGAATCGTTTTAATTATCGTGATGATTAAATTAATTATCGTATAACATAATGTGCACATAGCTGGTATTTGCTATCAGTAGACATCGGAAGTCTTTTGCAAATTTTGCATTAATACGACGATATGTAAATTTTTGCACGTTAAAGTTTTGCACCCATATTTCCGATCCCTAATAATTATATTCGTATTTTAATTCTGTGAAATGATACGTCAAGTCGATAGAAATAGAGTAACTAGACTAAGTATATGTCATACGTTACATACATATGACGACATTACATACACGCATAAACATTAAGTAACATAGCAACAGATTTCTCTCACCCGTCTCGCTCTGTCTGCCGCCGTCCCGCTCTAGTCATTGACTTGGGTTTCCCGCAGTACGGGAAATGTGCATTTTATACTTGTAACTAAAGGTGTAAAGGTGCGTTCAAACTAAAAGAGCATTCGCTGTTCTAACCTCCCACTCTACGCAATTCGATCGGTACACAAAACGTGATTGGTTGATTTCGTAGAACGAGCGCTAGAACAGCGAATGCTCTTTTGGTTTAAACGCACCTTTACGTGAGACTCAAATAAAGACAAACGGGTCATAATCGCGTAAACTTACGTTTAATTGTATCTTGACGTTTCGGGCATGACGTTACACCCGTGCGTTGCCGACCTTTAAAGGTGGGTTTGCAATAAGCGAGCGCAGGGACCGGACCCGGTATTTTCTTCATACAAAAAGAACGGTTCTTTTTTCGTTCTTCGGTATATAAATTCTTAGTTAATGGAGTAATTTAAAAACATGATATGATATTGTAAATTACATAAAATATTGAATATTACATAAAGAGTACAAAACATTTTAAAATATTGGACTCTTTCGAGGTTTTTCTAAAAAGCCGGTTCAGATCCCTGGTGGTCGGAGTCTGGCAACGGTCTCAAAAACGACCACCCTAAAATACTGTCTTACTGATTTTTTTTCTTACACGGATTTTTTTGTACTACAAGATAGCGTTGAGGCTTGAATCCAGGATTTTTTGAGTCTTGCCCGCTAAAGGGTTAAAATAATTTTCTTCGGTTACCGCGAGGATTACACATGAAATAAAAATATGAAAACGGATAAACTCGCGTATATTAACTGATTTTAACTTCATTTCAACGTTTCAGGGTTAACACTTTTCAGGGTTAGTTAATATACGCGAGTTTATCCGTTTTCATAGTTTTATTTCATGGGTTAAAATAATTTAAAATGATTCTATTAAAACGGATGCGTGTCCAGCACGTGCACGTGTGCGATTCGTGCTCGTTGTAGTGTCAGAAATGTCATAGTAGATGCCAGACCGCTTACACGTCACGCGCACGTCCTCGCCACGCAAGCGGTCTGCCATCTAATATGACATTTACATACGCTACAACGTGCACGCCACCGGTGTTTTTATATGGAATTGGAAGCAACCGAGCAGACGTATCGCTTAATGGTAAACGATCACCGTCGCCCATGGACACCCGTGGTATCAGAAGTGCGTTGCCGAACTTTAAAGATGGGCTTACAATAAGTGAGCGAATGCTCATTCTATCACCATTTTCGAAATTCCTTCGTTGGAACAAAATTCTTTTCGTTGTCTTGTTTCATACCACTCTGTCACACTTCTAATAGTTGCAGTTTCGACTCAGTATATAAAAAAAATCCGGTGTACTTTTTCACATCATCAGCCTGTGATAATCCACTGCTGGACGTAGGCCTCTCCTATTAACTATGCGTATAGACGCATTAGGAGGTAAATGCCCATAATCGCCACGCTGGGCAAGCGGATTGGCGATCGCAGTAATGTGTCCACTATGATGACGCTGCTGCCCATCATCAATCTTTTATCAAAGAATGGCCAGTAACACTTCAATCCCTTTGTCGGCTCTTACGACACCCGCAGGTGGAGTTGGGGGCACTTTTTTACGCTACATTTTAATCCAAACATCAAAAATTGGAAACAAAACATCATCTCATACAAAAATAACAACTGTGTTACGTTTTTAGGGACACAAAATAAGACAACGAAAAGAATTTTGACCCCATTGCACAAAACGTGATTCGTCTAAATTCGTTGATTTCGTAGAGAGGGATAGAAAGAGCATTCACTCGTTTAGTGTAAACACTTTAAAATGGGAATACGCTCTTTTCTTGAAGGTTTGAAGATCGTAACGGTCCGAGAACACCGGAGGTGACAAACCACAGAGTGGCTTGGTCTTTTTCTATTTCTTGACTTCTAATTGATGTTCACTATGGGACTCATTAGGAGGCTCAGAGTCACTCAACGAGCAATGGAGAGGGCAATGCTCGGGGTTTCTCTGCGAGATCGCATCAGGAATGACGAGATCCGCAGAAGAAAGTGACTGACATAGCCCGAAGAATCGCCAGGTTGAAGTGGCAGTGGGCTGGCCATATTGCCCGAAGGACCGATGACCGGTGTTCTCGAGTGGCGACCACGCACTGGACGGCGCGGTGTGGGAAGGCCCCCCACAAGACGGAGCGACGACCTGGTAAAGGTTGCGGGTGTCCAATGGATGCGGACAGCTCACGACCGATCTTTGTGGAACTCTCTGGGGGAGGCCTATGTCCAGCAGTGGACGTCAATTGGCTGATGATGATGCTGATGAATTGATGTCATCGACATGAAAACTACGACCCTGGTTAACGATTGTAAAATAGTCCTTTGGCAATACATTCAACCTTCAAGATAACCTTCACGAACGTATAATAAAGCTCCTATATCATTAAACACAAAAATACTATACTACATCTTTCCAACCCCTCTACAGAATAAAACAGACAATTTTAAGCCTTAATCCATCGATATAAGGACCACCAATATTGAATACAGCCACGGGTAGTAACCACGTATGTAACATTTGGACAATTACAACGATTTGTACATTTTGTGCAAATTGTATGGTTCGCGTGAAAGTGCGGTGTGCTTCAAGGTAGTGAAATAGTAGAATTATTGCATTGAAACATAAAGCCTGCTCATCTTTAGTTTTTTTAATGTGACAAAGTCAGACCACTGCAGTGTTATTCACTAAGGAAACCGCCTTGCTGTCAGCGCTGTGTCAGCGCTTCGGCAGCGTTGAGCCTAAAAATGGTACCTATTCACTAATGTACTTTAAACGACACTAGTGCTCGGCGACGAATGCGGCGTGAGCTGGAACTACACTGCGTCGAGAGTTTGACGTTTAATGTACGAACTTCGTATTCTCTAACGAAAAACAGCGACGAACTCGCCCACAACCTCGCTCACAGCCTCGATTCCTAATGTCAAATAAAACAGCTAGGATTTTAGACAAGGCTGTCTCGACGTCGAGCTCGTTGACGAACGCAGCGTCGAATGTGTGAATAAGAGAATAGTATAGCTGAGCTCGCAGCCCACCTGATGGAAAGCGGGAACTGAGGCCTATGGACATAGTGACCAAAAAATCGCCTATGCGCTGCCTACCCTGAGGACTTAAAAGATTTAAGTTTTTACTTACACCGGCTATCTTACCCCCAACTATTTAACTTACTATTTAGCGGCAGGTTAATAACGGGTAAGACGGTGGAAGCTATCCGGGCGGACACTGCACGATGTCCTACCACCAGCAAAAGTCTTGTTTATGTAGTAGGTTAGTTGTGGAACATTGACACAAACGTACACAATGAAACTTTGCGATATCTCGGAAACCTGACCTTAACGGCTAGCCCTGTCTATCAAACAAGGACGAGCTTAGGGACCCTCCACAACTCCCCAGGGTGCGAGCGACGATCGCAGAAGGAGCACGTCGCTACATGCTTCAAAGCGAATTGAACCAGGAAAAGTAACAATTTTTATTTATATTTCGTAATTTTTTGCAACAATACAGAGAACAGTTTGGTATTATTTATATTTTTGTCGTATTGTATATATATTCAAGTTTATCTTAAGCTAAATACTTTTAAAATTAGTTCAAGTTTTGGCCTCGTTTTTTTATTTAGTTTAAAATAATACCCTGGTGTCTCACAATGAAACTTTTTTGTGTAATGTACAATGAAACAGTTCCATGTTTCGTTGTGTACTGTATAGTTTTATTGTACACCGAATGTGAAATTGCAAAAGGTTACTATTCTATGAGACTGTTCATTTAAACATGTTTCATGTTTAGCACCTCATTATCAACCTATATAGCCCACTTGTATAACCTAGGGTTAAACACTGACCAGTAGCGAAGAGTGACGAATTTTATATGTACAATAAAATAGTTACTTTAGCTCCTGCTGGTGAATACCTGGTTATGTGGCTAAACCCGGGTGGTACAAGAGAGTCTAAGTAGTACATTTTTAATATTTTTTGGTGACTAGTATAATTATATTATATATTAATTATTTCCTAAAATTATATGCGTAGTAATAGTGGTCATAAAACATATTTTTTATCTTTTAAAACATTCTGTTTCTACATATTGTATTATTGTCATTGTTTTCATTAAATTTTTCGGTTGCTGAATGCGCCAATGACATAAAGTATCGTTAATAAATTAATCTTCCCAAGAATCAGTACTTTTTACTAAGAACAACCACATAATATATAATAATCTATTTGGCTACTGTTTATGTAACTTTGTTTCAATGTTGGTTACCCGTGATATTTTTTGTTTACAATGAAACAGCGCACGGTGTTTCACTGAACACTATTTATTAGTACACATTGAAACAATACACTTTTTTCAAAAACATTTTAAGAATATACACGCAATTTTCAGAATTAGAGCCACTTTTTTACACACCATAAAGAATGATGACTATTTGTCTATTATATGGCAAAATATACGATTTTTTACTTTCAAATTGGCTGAGCTAGGACAGTTTAAAAAGTTGAATGTTTCATTGATGGCAATAGTTTAAGTAATATGTTTAACAATAAAACATACATACACAATAAAACAACATGATATTTATGTTGTCACAAAGTGTAAGATATCTATCGTGGAGGTGCCCAGGACCCTCCCGCGTTCGACTGGGTTGCAGTCATACTACGAGGACACATAAAACATAACTTTTTTTGCAATATGTCGCAGTTATCGACGACATTGTTAAGTTACAATGAAACTTGGGTTGTATACAATGAAACAGTCTTTCGGATTCATGTATCTTTCAGTGGTATTATTAATCACTTAACAAATTGGAATCCTACTAAACTAAACCTACTCCAGCCTACCGTTATTATTAACTTTCCTTTATTTTGTATTCATTGCAAGCGTACTTATATACCTATATGTTTCATATAACACAGTTCCAATGTTGGTTAAGTCTGTTTCATAGTTCATTGGATTTATTACATCTGTTTCAATGTAAAAATTCAGGTGTTTCATTGAATACATGCACGAGGACACAATGAAACAAATCTCATTTTTTGTTTAAAGTTGTATAACACATATACTATTGAAAATAAGTAGAAACCAAGAATGCGATTCGATAGCCAACTAAATTGTTTATCTTCGAACACAATATCTCACTCGTAACTTCAAAAACACCAGAGATACAATGGTTTGAAATTGAGTTGTGTCCTTCATCCACAACTTACTGTTTATCACATCACTTTGTCAGCCTATCTCAATCCACTGCTGGACGTAGGCCTCTCCTATTACCTATGCGTATAAACGTATTAGGAGGTGGCCCATAATCGCCACGCTGGGCACGCGGATTGGCGATCGCAGTAATGTGTCCACTAAGATGACGCTGCTGCCCATCATCAATCAAATCAAAGGATGGTTAGTGACACTTCAATCCCTTAGTCGACTCTTAGGAAACCCGTGGGAAGAGTTGGGGTGGTAACAAATGTATTCTTGCTGTCTTAAATCAATATTTCGTTTTAGCGAAGTACGAAGTTCAAGAAAGGCAAAATGATTAAACGTTTTTTTGTTTAGTTCGGTAGCGACCCCTAATTTTTGTTTATAATAATTGAAAAAAAAACGAATATGGTTTACTTACCAAGTAACAAAATGAGAGGGTGCCCCATAGAAAATTGCAATCGGGAGAGCAAAGAGCTCCTTTATTGGTTCGGACATCCTACAAAATTGCAAAAATAAGAAGCACCCTACTATATAGTATAAAATAAATTCACTTTTTCTGTCCCTATGTCCCTACGCTACGCTTAAATCTTTAAAACTACGCAACGGATTTTGAAGAGATTTCTTTTTCATAAGTAGAGTAATTCAAGAGGAAGGTGTTTATGTAGGTATAGTACCCGTGCGCAGCCGGGGCGGGTCGCTAGTTATAAATAAATATCTTGGGACAACTTAGTCCCACGGTAAGCTCAATTTAAGCTTGTGATTACCTGGCGACGATATAATATACGAGTAATTAATTCATACTTAAATACATGCACAATTGCACAGTCATGACCAAGGAACAAATATCTATTATATATCGATATATATAATAGATATTTGTTCCTTGGTCGCTTGATACTCGTATCACTTATTTGGGCCTATAGCCTTAATTGGGCTTACCTTGGGACTAGGTCGATTTGT
This sequence comes from Thaumatotibia leucotreta, assembly GCA_025490895.1. Lineage (NCBI taxonomy): Eukaryota > Metazoa > Arthropoda > Insecta > Lepidoptera > Tortricidae > Thaumatotibia > Thaumatotibia leucotreta. The sequence goes on from JALPQI010002209.1 coordinate 28,426, forward strand.
GTAAGATGTTCCAAGATATTTATTTATTATTAATTGATATTTATAATACATGCACAATTGCACAAGCCATGACCAAGTAACAAATGTTTGTGAGAAATAAATACTGCCCTCGCTGGGATTCGAACCCGCAACCACCAGCTTCATTTGACTTCACTACCAACTAGGCTATGGAGATTGACTAATTCTATACATTAATTTACTGTAGCCTCGACCTTTTAACAAAAAGTCTTGATTATCTTGACACTAGTATTATAGGGAAAATAGGCGCGTGGGCACGCGATGTGACTATTGTTCGCACGCATGCGCTATTAGCTAAAGCGATAGTATGAGAGTGGGGTTAGGACATGTAAATATTAAGTGTCAATTTGTATGCAAATTTAGAATTATAACTAACGTGGGACTCAAACATATTTAACGGCATTTTCACTTCTAGGGACACCCAATTTGCTTAACGCTCACAAAAAAATTAACTTCGATGTCAGCTTTGTAACGACAATTAAGCATTAAATATTAACATAAATATTTTTGATAAAATAGTATAAAATAAAAAAAAAATATCGACTTAAATTACGGGAGTAACCCGTTTGATAAATATTTAAAAATGCAAATTCAGTATTATATCTCAAACTTACAATGAAATGTTGGCATTACGTAAGTACGTCAAATTACACCAGGAAGTACAGTGCCTCTGGTTCGATGATTGAACTTGATGTGTAAAGGTATTTTATAACTACTTCGCAGTCCTAGGACTGCAAAGTACCGGAAGGAACCTGCTTTAAAAAGTTAAATACCGGAAGCAACTTGAAAGTGACAGAATATCTTGCATTGCTTTGCAATTTTTCATTTAATTTCATATATTCTTACTGCCAACCCCACACGGAGATATACCTACCTTCCCACATATCATCAGCCTATGATAGTCCACCGCTGGACGTAGGCCTTTCCTATTAACTATGCGTATAGACGCATTAGGAGGTAAATGTCCATAATCACCACGCTGGACAAGCGAAACGGCGATCACAGTATTGTGTCCACTATGATAACGCTGCTGCCCATCATCAATCGTGTATCAAAGAATGATCAATGACACTTCAATCCTTTAGTCGGCTCTTACGACTCCCGCGGGAAGAGTTGAAGAATACATTGGTCACCACCCCGGTGACCAATGTATTCTTACTGCCGTCACCACACGGCCAATAAGACAAGATAAACCTTACGATTAAGTGATTGATTGTCGTGTGGTGACGGTAGTAAGAATACATTTGTCACCACCCCTCCTGCGGGTGTCGTAAGAGTCGACTAAGGGATTAAAGTGTTACTGACCATTCTACAAGATTGATGATGGGCAGCAGCGTCATCATAGTGGACACATTACTGCGATCGTCAATCCGCTTGCCCAGCGTGGCGATTATGGGCATTTACCTCCTAATGCGTCTATACGCATAGTTAATAGGAGAGGCCTACGTCCAGCAGTAGACTAGCATAGGCTGATGATGTGATGATGTGAAGTGATGGATATGATTCCGAGATTCCTGAGTAGAAATAACTTAAAAATTCTCGATATTTGACCACCAAAATCGACATCGAAAACAAATTATGCAAGCAGGACGTCTTTAGTGGTCATCGCAATAATTTATGAGCAACGTCGTTATGCAAGATGCGGCCGGATACTGAGTCAGATGACATGGTTTAAAATTGGAAATATCTTTCACAAACATTTAATTGGTTAAGGATTATTGCGAATGGCCTTAAAAATTCACGCAGACCACTTCGTTATTGTCAGACTACTTAGCTTGGTCAATACCCTGCGTGGCCATTTTAAATTTATTTTTTTGGATTTGGAGTTTATGATTTTCATTCAGAATCGCGAGCTCTTTCGAACGTTATTGGAGAAAATTTCTGTTTTTCCATTCTGTTAACATGTTTTCATACATCTTGTATCGCGGTAATGGAATGGAAGGTTCGAAAAATGTAGGTATGTAAATTTTAGGACGATAATTTTCTCCTATTAAGATCGAAAGAGCTTTCGACTCTGAGTAAAAGTCATATAAAAATATTTATGGGGGACTTCTTTCAAAAAAAATGCGTGTTTCAGGTTCGAATCCCGGCGAGGGTTTATTTGTGTGTTTTTTACAAACAATTGTAACCTGGGCTTATTTATTTGGAAGAATACAATCGATACGTGGCTTTTAGTTCTTAAAAATTATGTGGGCAAAACCTAATTTGTATGTCCCAGAACCTTTAGTTTAAAAGGTAACTTTCGCAATGACCATAGGAAAGACGCCTGTTTTCACGGACCATGTGTGACCCGTATAATTTTGTCCTGTGTCATTCGTGTTTTGAATTCTACATTTAAATATACGGTACTTGCGGCACCCCGTAATACTTAAAAAATAATCTCCTATTTCAAATCAAAATATGAATTTTCTCTCCAGTTTATACTGACCTATTTTATTTGTAAAACCGCATGTCAGTTTTAAATCGATACTTATTTGTTACAAGCAAACCCGCGGCACTGCTATGCTATTCTTTTATTCACACATTCGACGTTGCGTTCATCAACGAGCTCGATGACGAGACAGCCTTCACTTCGACGTCGAGCGCAGCGCTGCGGAAAACGGTATTCACTAACGTAGAACTCGTCGTCGAATTGTAGGCGGTAACTCTCGACGCAGTGTAGTTCCAGCTCACGCCGCATTCGTCGCCGAGCGCTAGTGTCGCTCAAAGTGCATTAGTAAATACCATATTTAGGCTCGACGCTGCCGCAGCGCTGACACAGCGCTGACAGCAAGGCGGTTTCCTTAGTGAATAACACTGCTGACCATGCCCGGGTGGGGTGATATCACTCTCACTTTCATTTGACTGTTGTAACTTATGTTAGACTCTATGTATTGAAGATGAAGTTCAAAATAAGTGGAAAACACGAATACATGGAATCATAGACAATATTGATGTTAGAAGAAAATATAAAATAATAATTCCTTTATAAATACATGAATTTAATATTTCGTAAGACATCATCATCATCATCATATTAGCCGAAAGACGTCCACTGCTGAACATAAGATCCCCCAAAGATTGCCACAATGACCGGTCCTGTGCCACCCGCATCCAGCGGATTCTTGCGACCTTCACCAGGTCATCAGTCCGCCTTGTGGGGGGCCTACCCATCCTGCGCCTACGTGGCCGCCACTCGAGAACCTTCCCGCCCCAAAGACCATCGCTGCGGATAGTGTCATTTTTAATCCGATCCCGCAGAGAGACTCCTAGCATAGCTCTCTCCATTGCCCTTTGGGTGACTTTGAGCCTTCTTAGACATAATAACTATTAATATAGGGTGTTACAAAAATGGTGATACAAGATAATAAAACCTTAATCTATTAACGATTATGAGCAATTTTACTAGGTATGTAACCAAATATGGAAATTCCAGCAAAAAATCTACGCAAGGTTCGCGGTCTTAGGTTCGTAATAAAACTAAGATTATATTCTAAAAGTGCGTGATTATGAAATATTGCGTGTTTTTAGGTTTATTTATACTGTTTTGGATTCTACTGATGAATGGTAATAAAAAACGAATATAAAAAAAGGGTGTCGTCTAAAGGATTGAAGGTAAACCATGTATACCTAATTTATTGAAGTTTTTTTTCTCTCTCTTGATAGTGTCAGACGATTCGAAAATGCTTATTAATAAGCTTACTTGAGTAAAGAATAGTTTGACTTTGACTTTGACTTGATGACGGGCAGCAGCATCATCATAGTGGACTTTACTGCAATCGCCAACCCGGTCGCCCATCGTCGTGATGATGGGCGAATGTAAGGGAATCCTCCTAATGCGTCCATACGCATAGTTAGTAGGAATGGATGATGTTCAGCAGTATTCAATAATGAGCAAAGCCCGGATGACGAGAGCATAAATTAACTTTTCACATCACATCACATCATCAGCCTATGAGAGTCCACTGCTGGACGTAGGCCTCTCCTATTAACTATGCGTATAGACGCATTAGGAGGTAAATGCCCCATAATCGCCACGCTGGGCAAGCGGATTAGCGATCGCAGTAATGTGTCCACTATGACGACGCTGCTGCCCATCATCAATATTTTATCAAATAACGGTCAGTGACACTTCAATCCCTTAATCGACTCTTACGACACCCGCAGGAGGAGTTGGGGTGGTGACAAATGTATTCTTACTGCCGTCACCACACGGCCAACTTTTCACTAGTGCTTAATGGAATATCGACATCCATATAAACATTTTTTTTATTTGAAATTTATAGACTATACTTATTATGTTTCCCTAGTAGTTCCACTTCTTTTCCAGATATCAAAAAATTGTATAAGATTTATAAAATTAAAACACCAACGTATAACCTTCTGATATTTCTTGTGAATAATTTCGCCTTGAGGATGTAAAAGTAATCTTAACAAGTGCACTTTGAAATTTTGAACGATTTTTAAGCTGGATTTTAGGCTTTAATTTCTGTTTTGTATCTGTCCTATGGCACTAGGTATTATTGACATAATTTTTGTTTATCAATTTTAGATCGCAATGCCTCTGAATACGTACGGTTGTATAAATTACTATTGATCAATACATTTCTAGTTCATAAAATGTTGGTATTGATGTCGATAGAATAGTCGATATTTAAGTAAGCACTAGTGACAAGTGCATTTTTGCTCCCGTCATCCGGGCTTTGCTAATGAGTGACGATAACATGACATTGTGGGATTATCCGCATTGTAAAAAAGTAACACCAACAATAATTTTTTTAACAAATTGATGTTTCTTAATCATGAATTGATTAAAGCGCCCTATAGAGCAAATTCAACGCAACGGAGAGTTGTCGAATTTGCGGACGATTGTGGTAGACACACGTCTTTGAGTGGCTTAAGGTTGTAGTACCTTCGAAACATTAAGTACAGATGTCGCTAGTGATTAGTTTCACAATACCATTTGATTACGGTTTGATTCACGGAAGGTCGTCTGGTGTAATTGGAAGCACGTTGGACCGGCAATCCAGAGGAAGCGGGTTCGAATCCCGTGACAACCAGTCTTTCGCAGTTGACTTTTTCTGTGGTAAGCACATCTGTTACGACATTGTGAGAGTGACGATGAATTATTTGTTCCGTAACTGTTCAGGATTGGTAATTAAAAACAGTGTTTATTAAATAGGTCTCAACTCAACTCAAGCGATTCAGGAACTTAAGCCATGTAATAGGAAATGAATTACATATATGTAAAATTTATGTTAATTACTGCATGCAGAACAATTGGCTATGTAACTACGGAAATTCGTAATGGTTTATTTCATAGGTAAAATAGAATAGAATAGAATTCGTTTATTTGGTGTAAAAGGTAAACTTTAATTAAAATATATCTTAAACAAAAAACGACACCAAAATGGATGCCACTCAGCATATGCCGCTTGCTAAAGTTTTAGCTATGGCGCTGGTTTTCAGGGCAACCAGAATACATGATAGGTACAAAGGTACATTAACATTAACCAAAAGTAAGATAATAAGGCAGGAGAGGACATCAAAATTACAGAGAACACATTGACAAATTACAATAACCGTTTCTTCAGTTTCTTTAGGCACTTAAGTTTTTGCACACTGCATATGTAATACTTTTAACTATCCTCGTAAGACCCAATAGGTATTTAGTAATTATGGGAATGCGGAAAGCTTACAAGTGATTTTTCCAAAATGATATTCTGCAAAAAGGCAGGTTACTCCTTTAGTCATATGTCATACACATAGGTACTTTTTAAATGCATGTGCTCAGAAAGTGCTCTTTTCTAGGGGAAACTTATCCACAAAAAGTGTTTTTTTTTGTGAATAAGTTTACCTAGGAATGAATTTTCATAGTACTTTGATGTTGATACTCATGTTGAAATGTAGGCTTTCCACACTTGTATCATAATTTCATTAATAACTATTATCTCTTTGATCACTTTTGTTAATAAACACGATTTAGTATTTAATTAGTTAGCAAAAGGCGTAGTATAATAGTTTTGCTCTTTGTCTACATGTAACAATAATATCTTTCTAATTTTGAAGGCAAATTAGTGGCAATGCGTTCCATAATTTATAAGCCTTATAAGTAAAGCACTTAATGTACTTGCATACGTATGTAGTTAATATGCACCATTTTCTGTAAAATTGTAAATGCACAAGTATGGACGCCTTGTCACTTGAATTATCTTACTGATATTTTCTAGTTATTATCTGAGCGTTTCAACAATTGAATAAAAAATACAAGGTGGCTAAAAAATACATTCCCATTTGTACAGTCGACGTCAAAGATATCGTTACGATTTAGGTTCCAAAAATATATTTACACGACTTTATTGCCTTGATATTAAGGTCGTTTAAATATATTTTTGGCACCCAAACCGTCATGATATCTTTGACGTCGACACTAAAAAAACAAGTCCCTTAAGACGTTTTCCGAAGTTTCTAGAGCATCGATATTTTTTAAATACATACTTGTTACTAGGTACTACTATAACTAGGTACTATCGACAAAATTGAATCCTGACCCACAATAGGAGCTTGTCATAGTAACTTTGAAAATAAAATTGCTGCATCTGACGTACAATATGACTTTCAATGTTACTATGACAAGCTCTTTTTGTGGGTCAGGATTAAATTTTGTCAATAGTACCTAGGTACTTACAACTACTGCCTTTGAAACTCGTACTGGTTAAAAAATCCAAATGGGCTTATTCTGCTTCTCAAAAACCCACTCGCAGCGGGAAAGCATTTATTTTTTGGCCTCACTGTATAAATTTTTCAAAACGCTTAAATAATAACCCTTCCACAACAGACATTAAAATTCATACCATTCTTTTCTATTCGCACAGATGCCAACGAACCACATCGAGCTCTATACGCCACCCAAAGATCGGACTTTAAAAAACGAACCCTATCCAAACCCATGTTCGTACAAACAGAAATCAAAAGGCCATACATAAAGCGAAACTCTGTAAACGCCACCGCCATCCTGCCCGACTTTAAGCCAATCACGGACGAGCAGATGTCCAGAATGCGTGATATTTTAAAAGACTTAAGTACAAAACAAGTGCCACACGTTAGAAAAGGTAGATTATCGACTGAAGCGACAAAAACGACTCAGAAAGAGGACAGACAGGATGAAACATGCTCCCAGGGGGGAACGTGCGAGTTTTTCTTCTACTGCTGGATGGTTGGGGGTTTGCTTGAAGGAACCTGTGGGGGGTTGCTAAAGGGATGCTGCCACAGGGTTGCTAAAGCTGGGATCCTGGGAGTTCAGGATTCGAACAGCATTGAGTACTCTGGCGAGAGTTACGGGCCTGTTATAAACGATGAAAGTAAGTTTCTCCAGAGCTTGGGGACTGACTTGCACCTTATCATGGCATGCACTATTTGACCAAAGATTTTAGCGCTTCGTGGCATTTTACAAGCTTAAGTATTTACTTCGTTTTTGTTTTTGAATTATATTTTGCTGACACTGAGTTTTGGCATACAATTATCATAGGCATTATTAAGAAAATTCAGATCTGTGTCATAAAACTATTTTTTTATCTTTAAATTAATAAATCATATCATAAATCATTAATACTTTATTTGCATAAAATATAATAATGTGTTATGAACAGAGATCGGACAAATGTGCGTCATTGTTCGCAATAATATGGATATGACATCGAAATTGATTAAATGAATAATTAAACGAATAATTACTTGAAATTTGATTTCGAAGCTTTGAGGTGACTATTTACACAGGTTTTCATAGTTACTGGTGTCAAATATGTAATTTTCTGAAAATGATTAAAGGATTAATTTTTCAATCAACTTTGGAGTCATGTCCATATTATTACGAGCAATGACGCACATTTGTCCGATCTCTGGTTATGAACGTTGATCCTTTGACATGGAATCACATTTTGAAAACATTGTATTTTGACATCAATCGTAAACTCTCACACAATATAACATAACCTAATTGTCGTTTTGTAAATGTATTGAGAGATATATATTATCTTCCCAACTGTCTGCAACATAAACTAAAATTCAATTTTGGTTTATTTTATAATATGTAGCAATTTAAACGCATCCAAAATGCCACGAAGTAGGCTTTAAAAAGTTCCTACACGTTACTTCATTCTTATAAAGCCATGATGAGGTGTTATACAGCTAATTTTGAACTAACGGAGCTCAGATGTGGTCGTTCGGCAAGACATAGATAGAAAGTTCTAGAAAATTCTAGCATCCAGACATGCCGTGACGTCATCAGGTACCCTGTATATAGTCAATATGTATATATATTCTTCTCGCTCTACTCTAACTATGTCTTGCTTTCTCACATCTATTATATTAACTATTCATTGTACATATTTGTATATACTAACACACTAACTTTTTAAATCATTTAAGATAAGATCTAGAAATATAGTTTCAAGCAGATAAAGAAATATTCCTGACATACTGTCAGTTCAATACGTATTATAACCTACAAATCACTTTTACACACCACCTACTCGACTACAGGACTTTTCTTCCCTGCTAGGAGGGATCAAAGTGGCACTTTTCTGTTCAAGACTGACTTTCTATTGCCAGCCTAAAAAAATACAATGAAATATGAAAATAAACACGTATATTCGTAATTGATAAAAATACGTACGTTCATAATTGATAAAAATTTCTTCAGAATCGATTATTTTCATAAATATTAAATATGTGATATTTTTTTCTTTTATTTTTCTCATAGGTGGTGTCAAAAGCAGTATGAGTCACACGGCATCAAAATTATTTCGTCTTGGGCGTTAACGCTTTAATCCTTCATTACGCTCAGGATTCCACTTTAGAGTCCATCCCTACGGTCGGGATTCAATTGTGGAATCCGTCGCTCCATTCAGGATTCAATATACGCCCACGCCGGAAATATACCATTTTGATCCCTCGTGACGCAATCTACTATTAGGTTAGAAAAAGTATTGAATCGTCAAATGTCAGTGTACATATATTATGAACCTTTTAAATAAAATGTCCCACTTTTTCGCCAACCATAAGAGCAATTCTGAAAAAGTTTGTACATTCGGATCACGTCTTAGATATTAATAAAAATTGACGGGCTGGTAGAGAGAATGATGCTGAGTGAGATCCATCACATTTCCCAAAATGTCTCAAAAAGTTTGTATGAAAGTTTCTTTTTTTGTTACCAGATTTCTGTAAATTTTTGGTAATAAAAGGAATTTTTCATACAAATATTTTATACATTTTGGGATATGTAGTGGATCTTGTTTAGCATCATTGACTCCATCAGCATACCAATTTTTATCAATATCAAGCCAGTGATCCAAATGTCCAAACGTTTGAAAAATGCTCAAAAACGCTTTGATTAGACATTTACATTATGTAAAGATATAAGCAAAGTCCTTATAGTTAGCGACAAAGTGAGACTTTTTACTAAAATGCCGTAAAAATACCCAATTATAGTCCAAAAGCTCCCAACAATCGTCCAAAACTAAGTCAAATATCTTCGATTTAGTGTAATTTATTGGCTTAGTGTATTTTTGACGCAGTTGTTACACAAGGTCTTCTCATTAATGATAAAAAAAACTTAGATAAAACTAAAATAAAAGATTTCCATTGATGCTTAATTACGAGTTGAACTTGTGGACCATAGTTGTAGTACTGGACTATAGTTGTCTGGTTTTACGGTGGCTAAAATATACACTTTTTATTTACCGACCTATCGTCGTTGTTTTTTCAGATCATGTTTCCATTCTGTCTTATGTATATTTTATAGCTCATCTTCTCCTATTTGGCTTCAGACAAAATATTGTGTTTACACCTGTAGATATGTATATTTCCAGCAATATTTCTTACAGAACTTACACAAATCCTTCCTAGTTTACGTATTTTGAACCAGCAATACCTACATCAAATATCATTTTCCAAAAATAAAAATGTTCTCAGTGGCAACTTGCATGAGAATTTTCTCATAAACATTCTCAGTAATTTTAGGACATTTTGAGAACGTTCTCCTACTTGTACATTAGTAACCTAGATGGTTTTGGGTCATTTGCAGTAAATGTGTACCTTTTAATTTTTATATGCGATCATGGACTATAATACACCATTTTACTCGGCATCGCGCGTACTTTTCAGTTATGAAACAAAACAAGTACGTCTCTAATGTCACGAATATAAGTATGTAAATTGAGATTTCTCACTCTAGTTACTCCCATACTATAGGTATGAAAACTTCTGTAACGAATTTGAGATTTTTTTTATCAGTTTCGTTACATTTCGTTTCATACATTTAGTATGGGAGTAACTAAACTGAGTAATCTCAATTTACATACTTATTTTCGTGACATTAAAGACAAATTTTTTTTGTTTCATTTATGAAACTTTTCAGTTATAACTGAAAAGTACGCACGATGAAAAGTAAAATAGTGTATTACAGTCCATGATCGCATATAAAAATTAATAGGTACACTTTTACTGCTCATTACCCTTATACGCACACTGACGTTGCGTAATGTCAAACATTAACATCAACTAAGCCTATTTAACATAACATACATAGGTACTTATGTTCTAACGTGGGCACAATTATCTCAGTCTAGACTTCTAGACACGCTATGTCGTGTAATGACATCCTAGGTCTTGGCATTGACTAGGTCATGAGAAAATCTAGATAGACTGGAATAAATAATAGTACATTGAGCATCAAGGGAGGTAAGTACGGAATTACTAACGAGAGTGTTTTTAATGACTCGAGTTAGTATTCCGCTTACCGACCGTATACAAATCATACAATGTTTTTCATCACACTTGCCGACAAAAAAATAAGTTTTAAGACAAAATGATATTAAATGACGTACTGACATTTCTATTACTCCCCAGGGAATTTCACTTTTCTGTTACTCCCGCTATGCATGCAAGCAATGGCGCGCTTAGACAGCAAGTGCATGAAAATAAATATCTTGGGACATCTTACACAAATTCACCTAGTCCCCCGGTAAGCTCAATTAAGGTACTAGTCTCACCGCGAGCTACTAAGCTATGAACTATCGGCTATAAACACGAATATCAGATACGCACTCCCGTGTAAACAAAAGAGACACGGCGTTACTCGCCCGGCGGTGATAGCTGATAGCTGGGCGAGTATAGCCGTGTCTCTTTTATTTCCACGGGAGTGCGTATCTTTTGTTCGTGTTTATAGCCGATAGTCCATAGCTTAGTCGCTCGCGGTGAGACCAGTGCCTAATAGCTGGAGAGCCAGTGAACCCTGAGAGTAACGGTCTTCCTGTAAGGTTAGAAATTTGTATACTAACGGTTTATGGAATTCTAAGAGCAATAGCCATGACCTGGCAGGCGTCAGCCCTGCACGTCATCAGGCCCTTTATTTTTCGAACTGTTAAGTAAATTGGATTTCAAAACTTGTTTCAGTAAGTTTGAAAAATTTATAGGATAAAGTTAATTTATTGTACATCTTAAAAAAAAATTGACAGGCGATTACAATAAGCAGAAGTATATGACAGGTCAATTAGAAAATGCACAGTTGATGAGGTAAAATAAACTTCATCCTGTATACTCGAAATTTTTATATGTCTTCAAATAAACGTCTCGGAGTAAGAATGTGCAATGCCAGGCGGTTTTGAACAGCATAAGACCTTGCCAGGCGAGGAGACAGTTAAGTAAATTGGGTTTCAAAACTTGTTTCTGTAAGTTTGAAAATTTTATAGGATAAAGTTAATTTATTGTACATCTTAAAAATAAATTGACAGGCGATTACAATAAGCAGAAGTATATGACAGATCGAATAGAAAACGCACAGTTGATGAGGTAAAATAAACTTCATCCTGTATACTCGAAATTTTTATATGTCTTCAAATAAACGTCTCAGAGTAAGTATGTACAATGCCAGGCGGTTTTGAACAGCATAAGACCTTGCCAGGCGAGGGGACAGTTAAGTAAATTGGGTTTCTTAACTTGTTTCTGTAAGTTTGAAAATTTAATAGGATAAAGTTTATTTATTGTACATCTTAAAAATAAATTGACAGGCGATTACAATAAGCAGAAGTATATGACAGATCGAATAGAAAACGCACAGTTGATGAGGTAAAATAAACTTCATCCTGTATACTCGAAATTTTTATATGTCTTCAAATAAACGTCTCAGAGTAAGTATGTACAATGCCAGGCGGTTTTGAACAGCATAAGACCTTGCCAGGCGAGGGGACAGTTAGTAAATTGGATTTCAAAACTTGTTTCTGTAAGTTTGAAAATTTAATAGGATAAAGTTTATTTATTGTACATCTTAAAAATAAATTGACAGGCGATTACAATAAGCAGAAGTATGTATATGACATATCGAATAGAAAACGCACAGTTGATGAGGTAAAATAAACTTCATCCTGTATACTCGAAATTTTTATGTCTTCAAATAAACGTCTCAGAGTAAGTATGTACAATGCAAGGCGGTTTTGAACAGCATAAGACCTTGCCAGGCGAGGGGACAGTTGCACCTCTCAATCGCACGCCCTTAGCAACTACTCTACTACTACTAGCGACTAACTAGCAATTACTCGCCTGTATTTTTTTAAAGATGTAAGTACAATAAATAAACTTTCGATCTGTCATATACCTCTGCTTATTGTAAACGCCTGTCATTTTTTTTTAAGATGTACAATAAGTTAACTTTATCCTATTGAATTTTCAAACTTACAGAAACAAGTTAAGAAACCCAATTTACTTAACTGTCCCCTCGCCTGGCAAGATCTTATGCTGTTCAAAACCGCCTGGCATTGTACATACTTACTCTAAGACATTTATTTGAAGACATATAAAAATTTCGAGTATACAGGATGAAGTTTATTTTACCTCATCAACTGTGCGTTTTCTATTCGATCTGTCATATACTTCTGCTTATTGTAATCGCCTGTCAATTTATTTTTAAGATGTACAATAAATTAACTTTATCCTATAAAATTTTCAAACTTACAGAAACAAGTTTTGAAACCCAATTTACTTAACTGTCTCCTCGCCTGGCAAGGTCTTATGCTGTTCAAAACCGCCTGGCATTGCACATACTTACTCCGAGACGTTTATTTGAAGACATATAAAAATTTCGAGTATACAGGATGAAGTTTATTTTACCTCATCAACTGTGCATTTTCTAATTGACCTGTCATATACTTCTGCTTATTGTAATCGCCTGTCAATTTTTTTTAAGATGTACAATAAATTAACTTTATCCTATAAATTTTTCCAACTTACAGAAACAAGTTTTGAAATCCAATTTACTTAACAGTTCGAAAAATAAAGGGCCTGATGACGTGCAGGGCTGACGCCTGCCAGGTCATGGCTATTGCTCTTAGAATTCCATAAACCGTTAGTATACAAATTTCTAACCTTACAGGAAGACCGTTACTCTCAGGGTTCACTGGCTCTTGGACTATAAGGCTTGTCATGTGAGTACCAAGTGACGTTAATATAATAGATAGATACATGTTGATACTTAAATACATAGGCAGCCATGACCAAGGAACGAATATTGTTGTGATAATAAATACACAAACGCCCTCGTCGGAATTCAAACCTGGAACCTTCCATTTAACGACAAACAGGACTGAATTACGTTTAATATTATCCTGACGTTTCGGGCTTGACGTTACACCCGTGGTCGCAGGCAGACTCCTACCCGGACCTTCCGTTCTGCATCTTCAGTTTTAGGTAGAAAGTATTTGAGTTAAGTTTGAAAAATGCATAGGAAGACTTTAGGGTTTACATTTATGTATATACTAGCGACCCGCCCCGGCTTCGCACGGGTACTATACCTACATAAAAACCTTCCTCTTGAATTACTCTACCTATTAAAAAAATCTCATCAAAATCCGTTGCGTAGTTTTAAAGATTCAAGCGTACAAAGGGACATAATTATGGTCGCGCACCGTGCGGTTTCCGAGGAACTTCCTCCCGCGGAAGGTCCGTCTGTGGAATGAGCTCCCTGCCGAGGTTTTCCCGATGGACTACAGTATGGGGTTCTTCAAAAGAGGAGTGTACAAGTTCTTATTGGGTCGGCAACGCGCATGTGACACCCCTGGAGGTTGCAAGCGCCCATAGGCTACGGTGACTGCTTTCCATCAGGCGGGCAGTATGCTTGTTTGCCACCGACGTGGTATAAAAAAAAAAGACATAGGGACAGAAAAAGTGACTTTATTTTATACTATGTAGTGAAGTTCTTCCAAAGATACAAATATAAACGGCATTTCATTGTCAACGCGCGGTTTACGCGCTTGCGCAAGTCGCTTTCACCACCAATTTATCGCGCATATTATTATTGTTTTACCGCGATTCTTGGGTGTCAGTTATACTTCTTCCTGTTTTTACACGACTGCCCAAAGAAGGAGTGTATTGTTCAGTGCAGAGGGTTCAAGTAGCACTGTACAATTGTACATGTTACACATCATCAACTTATCTCAGTCCACTGGACGTAGGCCTCTCCTATTAACTATGCGTATAGACGCATTAGGAGGTAAATGCCCATAATCGCCACGCTGGGCAAGCGGATTGGTGATCGCAGTAATGTGTCCACTATGATAACGCTGCTGCCCATCATCAATCATATCAAAGAATGGTCAGTGTCATTTCAATCCCTCAGTCAGGTTTTATGACACCCGCGGGAAGAGTTGGGATGATGACAAATATATTAAATAATTTTAGACAGGCATCTGTTGCTGATACGTCTAGTCAGAGTTCACTTGGTCACATTGTTTTTGATAATTTTTCTAATCTATTTTTGAACTGGTTAACACTATTTGCGTTCATAACTTCGGAGTTGGTTTCTATACTCAATATTATCGGAGATAATTCAGCGTTTTAAAAAATGTCCCCCCCCCTCTAACTTTTGATCCGTACGTCCAAAAAATATGAATAGTAGGCTTCTATAATACTTTATAAAAAAAAACTATTTTGAACATAATCGCAGCCGTTTTTGAACTACGGAACACTAACAGTGAGCATGGCCCGAGATACTCTTAGTCGGTTTTTTACTATATTATTGATGCACTGATCCTTCTTAAAACAGCACTATACGTATTTCACTATATTGTTTCACTGGTAATTGTACCTACGATTCTGTCTGGGTTTTCCGCTGCACAACTATGTCAGGGCAATATTTGATCTATTACCACATACGTTCGCTTGTACTTAGCCAACTGATGACTCAGTGTTAAGAGATTTGAGCAAGATGTGAAGAAAGATCCTGGTTTACACGGTTATTATTGGATTCGGGGGTTATTCCGGCCGATTACGAACGATTATATCCATTGCGAATCGGTTTGTAGATGCAATCAATTGGGAAATTAAGTACTAAATACTGAATGACTGTTACCTTATAATTATAACTTATACAGTATGTAACTCTAATACGGGCGATCAATTAAACCAGGTATGGGATTCATTAGTGTAATCATGGATTACAAGGTTTTTTTAAAGTTACTCTTAATTATGACTTCACAGATTTTTTTTAAGATTATCGGAGCAGCAATGTAGGTACGAACATTTGTTTTTGTTGACATGGCAGTTATGTCATCTGCTTTAGAAATTAGCTGTCAACGAATGCTTAACTCGCGTATGTTGCTCTACATTGCGCGCCAAATTATTTTGTATGGAAAATTTTGTTGCTCTAATTTTAAGAAAAAGTTATTTGAATGTACTTAGTATGTCGTAAACTAACACCCGTTAAAAGCTTCGCCCGTATTAGACTTACACCCTGTAAACAGGGCGTCCCAAAGTTATGGGACATGAAGGGGAAGTACCTTAAATATCGTAGATAGTGGATTTTGCTGTGTACATTGTTCATAGTAGTCAACCTATTTATAAACTTCAGTTTATTGTGGAATTCTAGGTAATATACCTATTATAATATAATTATATCAGCGTAGTACTCACAACACAAGCCGCTAATCGAGATTACCACGGGACTTGCTCGATTTGTGTGTGTGTTTTTTTATGCGACTCAGCCCACCTGATAGTGATAAAAAATCGCCTATGCGCTGCCTACCCTGAGGACTTAGATGGATTGCCTCTATCTATGCCAGTAGGTAATTACACCGGCTATCTTACCCCCAAACCGAAACACAGCAGTGCAAACACTGCTATTTAGCGGCAGGTTAACGGGTCAGACGGTGGTAGCCATTCGGGCGGCCTGCATGAGGTCCTACCACCAGCAAAGCACACAAATGTAATGCAAGTGTTCCGATGATAGTTATATCATTCATTAAATACATTTTAACACGTTCGACGCCGGTTACACAGCATGTGTGACCAACAAAATCTGATTCCTATGCCAGTGACACACATGCATGATCAGAGTAACCTTTTTCTTAAGCATGTAGCATAAATCAAGTTCTTCCTCCTATGCCAGTGCCATAGAAATACGAATGTTTTTGACACAAGTGCTGTGTCACTGGAAAGAGTACAATCTGTTCAGTCACATATTCGTGACAATGGCATAGGAGTTCTATCAGCTAATTTCGATCGGCATAGTATTAGCACTTAGTAAAACAGTACTGGAGGCGAACGTGTTAAGTAACCACGTACTCAACCGTTTATCGTGCAGATATTTACAACCCTCGCAATTATGAGATAAGTGCGAACGAGTGGACGAGCAAACAGTGAAAGGCAGGAAGATACGCGTCGCCGCGCGCGACTTGACCGCGATTGGTGCGAGGCTTGAGGGATCGGCGGGATTCAGGATAATAAATAAATATCTTGGGACATCTTACACAAATCAACCTAGTCCCACGGTAAGCTCAATTAAGGCTTGTGATGTGGGTACCAGGCAACGATAATAGATATATACATATAAACACTTAAATACATAGACAGCCATGACCAAGGAACAAATATTTGTGATAAATAAATACACAAATAATGCCCCCAGGTTCGAACCCGGAACCTCCAGCTTCGTAGGCAGGGTCACTAGTCACTACCAACTAGGCTACGGAGGCTGACTCAAGATATTCTCGAAATTTTCTAAAATTACTGAAAACTTGAGAAAATTCTCGTAGGGACATTGGTTCTCTGAGCGTTTTTTATCGCCTGTACAATTGTGAGTGTTCTGAAGAGTTATTTTCCCTGATCCCGCCCTCCCCTTTCCGTTATAAAACCACACGTGCCGGTTTGCGGTGTCACTCCTTCATCGTGGAAAATATTCCCACACGTACTAAGAAATTCAGCAATTCCTTCATATGCCGGACTATTAAAAAGTGAAATTCTTTACCGGCACATGTGTTTCCGCATACCTATATGGGACCCTTTAAACAAGTGAAGAAGCATCTAGCAGGCCAGCAAGGCGGTGGCAACTGACAGGTTACTGCTTGTCTCCTGTTCGTTGCCGCCGCGATTTGGCCTCTACTTAATTGTCACTTACGATCAGGTGGAGTGGAGCCACTTTGTTGTGCCAAAATAAAAAAATCATAGCATCAATCGTGACCAAAAGGCAACTAACTGTATTTGTCGCATTAATAAGAAAGAGTGATAGAGATAGGAAACTACGAAATGCTAACCTGAATGTTGGCGATTGCTTTTACGTACTCTGTATTTTTAGCTTGAGACGAAACGTTGACATTTTCATAATTTGCAATCAATTTCGCTGGTACTTATTGGTGCGTGGCATTATACCGAGGGGAAGTTTCATAAGTTGCGAAACTTGCATGGAAAATGTTCTCGGGAATCTCAATTTAACAAATAATCTAATCAAGCCAAGACCGTACTAGATACATTACGCCTTATGAGTTATATTTACTGCCTTGTTTACTTATTTACGATTTGAAATTATTATTTATAACACCATTTTAAAAGTTCTCATGGAAACATTCTCTATTAGAACTTACTCTTAAATTCTCATGAAAATTATCGGAAATTTCCGAGTATATTCCTGCAATTTTGAGAATGTTCTGCATCTTGTATATTGCTAGGTGCGAGTCAGAAAGATATAAAGTAATTTACACTGTCAATAAGTTCAGACCATTTTTAGGGTTCTGTAGCCAAAATGGCAAAAACGGAACCCTTATAGATTCGTCATGTCCGTCTGTCCGTCTGTCCGTCTGTCCGTCTGTCACAGCCGATTTACTCGGAAACTGTAAATGCTACAGTAACAAAATTTGGTGAGAATATGTGTTGTATGAACCGCTACAGGATTATGATACTAAATTGTAAAAAAAACCATAGGGGTGGGGGCCCTCCATACATGTAACTGAGAGATAGATTTTTTTTTTTAGTTTTACATAAGCGTGTGGGGTATTAATAGAAAGGTCTTTGAAAATGATATGAAGGTTTATACATCACATTTTTATTTAAGCAAATCGTTTTCGAGATATCAGCTCTCAAAGTCTGAAAAATGTGTCCCCCCCCTCTATTTTTTAAACTATTCGATATAAAATTCTGAAAAAAAAATATGTTATGCATATTAATAAACTCTATCAACGATTTTTGGTTTGATTAAATTATCTCCTATAGTTTTTGAGGTAGGTTGATTTAACTGTATTTTATTAATAATAAATTGATAATGGTACGGAACCCTTTGCGCGCGAGTCCGACTCGCACTTGGCCGGTTTTTTTTAAGACATTAATTTAAGAACTTAAGTCTTATCTTACCTTACCCGCTCTCGCTTATGCGTTGCGTCCGCTTCGCCTATGTTTCCGCGATTACGAAACGAATCAAGGGCAGGTCTCTTCCTCAGACTAATGAGGGGATATGGAACACCCTATCGATACGTAATAGACTAACCCTTATTCATAAATAAATACGGTCTCACGGTAAGATCAATTAAAGCTTGTCGTGTACCCACGCGACGATTGGCCGGTTTAGAGGCTATTCGGTAAAACATGCTTTAGGAAATAGAATTCTATGCCATTGGTATAAAAAAAAATGATTTGTCAAAACCAACTTTAAGAAAATAGTTGGTTTTGCCTGTAACCCGAATATATTAGATAAACATAATATATCGACGGTGGAAAGGAGAAACCTGTTAAGCGACATTTTGGTAATTGTCCAGGAGAGCGTTTTAAAGTTTTATTTTTAGGAAAAAAAATCGTATCACTTTCTGTGGCCGCCTTAGAGACTTGTGTTCTTTGAACGTACTTTGTCAAATTGTCATATCTATGAAATAGTAATAACGTTATTTCAATAAACTTGGAACCTTCTGAAATAAATGTCGCTTAATTGATATTGACCTAAGAATTCTCCGAAACGAGCCTTTAAGCGACCCTACGGTTTATAAATAAAATTATTTTAGTCAGAAAAGTGTCGTTTACAGGGCAAAGTAATTTGTATGACATGCAATTAACCGACAACAGTAGCACTTGAAAAAAAAAACTTAAGCGACTATGTATATAAATATGTGTATGCTTAAGTGACACTGTCTAAATTTTAGTCAATAATTGCGTCGCTTAACATCCCTGTCTTTAAATTTGACCATTATTTCATTATACCTTAAGCAACATTGAAGTCGTCAGATCTCAGTATTACTTGGCTTAAACGACGCAGAAAAAAAAGCCGGTTCCGTCGATATATAAAACTCATTTTTGACCAAAATGTCGCTTAAAGGGTATCTCCTTTCCACCGTCGAATTATAGTAGTAGTAGTATAACTCTTTATTGTACAAAACACAGATTACATGAGATTTAAAAAATGACAGGGGAAGTACAAAGGCGAACTTATCCCTATAAGGGATTTCTTCCAGTTAACCTTTGAGCAGATGAGAGAAAACATTTATATTATATACTTAAATACATAGACAGCCACGACCAAGGAACATATATGTGTGATAAATAAATACACAAATAATGGCCTCGCTAGGATTCGAACCCGGAACCTCCAGCTTCGTAGGCAGGATTACTACCAACTAGGCTACAGAGAGGCCGATATTTGCTTTATAACGTCACTTTTACAAGAGGCCTAGAGTTCCAATTGTTTGACTGTACATGGTGTACATTGCTAATTTGTCGTGTGGTGACGGCAGTAAGAATACATTTGTCACCACCCCAACTCTTACCGCGAGAGTCGACTAAGGGATTGAAGTGTGTCACTGACCATTCTTTGATTTGATGGGAAGTATCGTCATCATAGTGGACACATTACTGCGATCGTCAATCCGCTTGCCCAGCGTGGTGATTATGGGCATTTACCTCCTAATGCCCATAATCGTCTATAAGCATAGTTAGTAGAAGAAGCCTACGTCCAGCTTGTGGATTGAGATAGGCTGATGATGTGATATTGCTAATTTCAACTTGGTTTGCGAATAAAGCAATTTGCCAATGTTATATTCAATCATAAAACCATACAATTTCATAATAACGTCAAAATTTTATCTGCGCACGCGATCTTTCGCTAAAACGAGCATTTAGCGGCCATAAAAACGATAATGAACTGCATATGACGAAAGAACGAGAAATGTCGAAAATGTCGAAATCTCCGCATTAGGGCATTAAGAACAATGTCGAAAACTTTCTTTGTGTTGTAGAGTGACCATGTATTGCCGATGTACGTGGGATTTGTCCTGTTTTAAGTATTTGTAAAAAGCTTGATTGATATACAGTATCAGTACGATTTCAAATGGGATATTTGCCATATAAATTTGTAGTCCTGAGCACCCAATATTTTGGTATTGTTGTAAATGCCATATTCACGAAGTAATAGTCATGGGACGCATTTGCAACTGGCAACGCATATTTATATGACCAATGTGCAACACAATTTAGACTTTAACGTCCCGACCCGAGACCAATAGGTACACAGCTCATTCATCTTACTAACTGTTTTAAATTGTACAATGCCACGTTGAGCATGCGTTTTTCGTAGGCGGTATTAGGCCACAATGACGTTATTTATAGATTTTAATCAAAAGAGCTCAATATTGACGCTCTGGCTTTGCTTGTATATTTATGCGAATACATAATTACAGTTTTTATGTCTTGTCCTTCTGTTTGGTAATTGAATAACTTTGGGCACAAATAACTGAGATATTAAATTTACATACCCACTCACTTAGATACAATAAACATGAACCAACGACACACATTAATTTGTTATCAACTTGACCTAATATCGTATAAACGCTTTTTATAACTAAGCTACACGTGATTATAGCTTGAATGTGTTTTTTTACAATTTTAACTTTTAAATGTCATGATACCTTAGAAATATAATTGTCATTAGTTGATAACATAACCTAATGGTATTACCTAATATAATGATAATGTACTATTGTTTACTTACATACACAATACATAATTTTTTGACCTTGTCTATGCCTTTCCCAATATTGTCAACGAAAACAACGTTATTTACACCAAAACAACCATTGTTTGTGTGTCGTAAGTCGTTAAAAAAGTTAAAGTTAATGTCCCAAAAAAATTTAACTCATGGTCACCGTACGTTTGACTTTCATTCACAATTGTTCTTTATTGCTCAAAGTCGCACGCATCTCGAATACATTACGCCAGAGAAGACTCGTGGGTACAGTCGGCTCTAATAATATGTATACGATTTTGATCCTTATGCCTTTAACATACGTTCCGAAATGTATACATATTATTAGACGTGACTGTACACCATTGGCTTGGAATAACAATGCTACATACAGTCAAAAATACGTATACACATTTTAACTTATGTCTAGAGCTTAAGGTCTAAAATTGTATACATATTTATGCACCTGACTGCACCACAGGGAGATAAGTAATTTGATAACAGATCGTAGTATTCATTCAAGTCAGCCTCCGTAGTTGGTAGTGACCCTGCGTATGTCGACCGTCAGAATTAAAAAAAAATGTAAACAAATATGGCTGACTTCCCATAGCACATTGCACGCAGAGCAGATGGTCGATGGGGTCGAAAAGTGCTCGAGTGGAGACCACGGCTAGGCAAACGCAGCGTAGGACGTCCACCCACAAGATGGACAGACGACCTTATGAAGGTCGCCGGGACACGCTGGATGCAGGTCGCATCTAACCGGTATATGTGGAGGTCCAGAGGGGAGGCCTATGTTCAGCAGTGGACGTCTTATGGCTGAGATGATCATGATTCCATAGCATTTGACGTCTTTGAAACATCGTGACACAGAAATGCACAAACACTTTCGCAGTAATATTATTGCTATAATACCAATAAATATCAATAATTTTAACTAAAAATGTATGTGAACTCAATGTGTAAGATTTTAAGCTCGTAATAAAAGCAAGGTTGTGTTCTAAAAGTGATACATATAGATACTTAAATAGGTACATAGACATCCATGACCAAGGAATAAATATTTGTGATAAATAAATACACAAATAATGCCCTCACCGGGATTCGAACCCGGAACCTCCAGCCACGTAGGCAGCGTCACTACCAACTAAGATCTGAAATCGAATTGGAGATCAAAAATGTAAACAAATGGGATACCACCACAAAAAACTACTTGAGGGAGATGGGTAATCAAAATCATTGAAATACTTATTTAAAAAATTCGTATTTACAGTCACTGACTGTACGTATATTTTTTAATTATGCTACTAATTTTTAATATAAAACATTATATTTTTAATAATATATTTGTCTAGTTTTAATAAAACGTAAGGTGTTTAATTTATACTACTGGCAATGACAAGAAGTTTTAAACATTTGGTTCGCAGCTATAACAATAACTAGTTTATTCGTACTTTAATACGGTAAGAATACTAAAAACCATTTAAGAGGGTTCGTATTTAATCCCTATGTACCTACTTAAAAAAATCAAAACAAGATGGTGCTCCAAATTACTAATGTGTAATAGTGTCCTTAGTAATGCAAAATTATATTAATATTTCGACCTACAAATCAATCATTTTCATTTATTAATCGAAAGGGATTAGATTGCAACTATAGATATTGACTGAAATTCGTTCTCTGACTATCCTAAAGATTAAAGTAACACGAAACGTTTTCAAGCATTGATTATGTTGATTATTTACATCATTGTAGCAAATTTTCTAGGTATTATTTTTGTAATCAGGAACCGTGGACACTCAGCCGTATCTTTTTTATAGCCATGTTCAAAAATATGTTGACAAATGTGATACTTTTGTGTCGAACATACTTTGACTTTCGCGTATCTACACCTACACATAAAACATTGTCTTAGGCTTAGTACCTGTAAGGATAATTGTAAGTGTGGAAATGAATAAAATAAAATAAAAAGCTAATCTCAAAACGCCACCTCAATTTACAAAGGTGTTAAAAAATACATTCGATATAAAACGTTTTATACCCCTGGAATGTCACTTTAACATCGACAATATAATGTCATGTCATTGTCATAGTTTGTTTACATTTTTGATCTCGAATTCTATTTCAGAGCTTAGGCTTCGGAGGCTGACAACTGATGTTATTTTGGAACTTTCAAGACAAACGCACAGTCTAAGACTCCAGTGCTTATTATCAATAAAAACTAAACGCTAAGTTAATTTAGCAACACTAAACATATCCGGCATATAATTGTGAAGAAAATGGCGTTTCTTTTAGACAATTTGCATGTTATTAGCATGCGGTAAGAGTTTATGTAATTTACAACATAATATTCTGTGACCTAGATGTTCAGGTATTATGTTGATTTAAAGTATCGTAAACATTATGGATATTATACCTAAATTTCTTTCTAGCACAGACTAGCATATCTCGATAACTTCAACGTGTATACACCGTGTTTTTATTGATTTCCGTTAAATAGGACAGGTTATTTGGGACATAAATAGAAGTTGCCTAGTATATCGGCTTTTGTTTAATTCGTGTAATTTTTTTTTTTCGTTTTCATACATTGAAATAGCAAGTGTGAGATAACCTTAAGAATAAGATCTCAGGTGACTGACGGCACATGTCAAAATAAGTTTCATTGGGATGTAATAATGATAAAGGTTGAAATACCGTGTTCAGTCATTAAACTTATTTTTTTAATAACTCAATAACAGTAAGAGTTAAGGTACTAGTTTCTTAGACAAATTGATTATTTTTGACCTAAATAAGCTTCCCTTTAATTTAACGGAAATCAATAAAAACACGGTGTATGTCGGAATTAGGTACCTACTGTTTAATAAAAGAATTAAATTACTAATGTAACACCTATGTTGGTCATACTGAAAGTTTCGGGAATGACCCACTTAGAGATCAACCAGGGTCAGACAAAAAATGTTTTCTGAAAATATAGATCTTTAGTATTTTGTGGAGGTATAATTTATTCGGTTCCTGTATTTTAGGATATCATGTCATTTGATATTTGTGTTTCGGGCGATTCTACGATTTTCAGTATGGCCTCAATCAACGATGAAGCAGAAATCGACTTCGACGAGACGAAGGTGCATTCAGACCAAGCGAATATTCGCTATCCAAACCTCCCACTCTTCGAAATTCGATCGTTACACAAAACGTGATTGGTTGATTTCGTAGAGCGGGGGATAGAACAGCGAATGCTCTTTTGGTCTGAATGCACCTTTAGATCGTTTTTTGGTAGGTTTTCGCCTGTAGGACTACATGTAGTAGTTAAATATGTATAAGAATCTGGTGAAAACAGAACTTCCATGCACACTTTCTCGGACATTTTGGGAAATGTGGTGGATTTGCTTAGCATCATTGACTCTACCAGGTGGCTTATGATGGTGCCGTTTTATCTATTTATCGTGCTACGCGCCGCTTTTGCACTTGTATACTTGTCAGAACGTGCCGGCAACGTCGATAGCTGATAAAACGGCACCATCATAAGCCTACAGCCTACCACTTTTTATCTATTCGAAGATATAACAAATGTACTAACAAACTTTTAAAGAATTTCTCCTAAATCTTCATCATCATCATCATATCAGCAGAAAGACGTCCACTGCTGAACATAGGCCTCCCCCAAAGATTGCCACAATGACCGGTCCTGCGCTACCCGCATCCAGCGGACTCCTGCGACCTTCACCAGGTCATCGGTCCACTTTGTGGGGGGCCTACCCACGCTACGCCTTCCGGTACGTGGCCGCCACTCAAGAACCTTCCCGCCCCAACGGCCATCGGTTCTACGCGCAATATGCCCCGCCCACTGCCACTTCAGTTTAGCGATTCGGAGAGCTATTTCGGTTACTTTGGTTCTGCTGCGGATGGTCTCATTTTTAATCCGATCACGCAGAGAGACTCCTAGCATAGCCCTCTCCATTGCCCTTTGGGTGACTTTGAGCCTTCTTATGAGGCCCATTGTAAGCGGCCACGTTTAAGTACCGTATGTCATCACAGGCAACACACACTGATTAAAGACTTTCGTCTTCAAACTCCTAAATCTTAATCAACTTTAATTTCATAGAAAGGCAATAAATACATGAAAACGCTAAAAATTACCTAACTACTTAGTTGAGGTCACCGATCCCCGAACCTTGTGGCAGGGTTCCCATAATACTGGCTGCGTTCCCCCTTTGGATGGCTATACCTATCCGTTGTGCGAGAAACGAGCCAGCTTTGGGATCCCCGGTGACCTCAAACAATTTTTTGGAGAGCTGAGCTACAGATTTCCGGTCTGAGCACCACGGCCCCAGGGTCTAGACAGCGAAAGCCAATAATTGAAGTTTTCAGAGCAATATTCGAATAATAGGGATGATGACTGTAGTTAATAGTTATTTGTTTTACTAGGGAGCAAAGTGATTGTTTTCTCGTGCAAATATTATCAAATATTATCGTGGTTTTAAGGCACGAGAGTTGAACAAGCTTTGCTGCCGAGTGAAACACAACATTTTTCACCACACTAAAGCGAGGAAACATGCTAAATAAAACTCAAACATAACAAATTACAAGGTATTTATTTGCCTCAACTTCCAAAAAATAAACAAATCAACAAGTAATAAAACAATAACCTCAAATATTGATCTTGGCGTGGCTTGTAATTTTAAAAGAAAAAAATATTCGGATGCGTTCTGAAATTTGCATAGTGAAAACACTTTCATTTTCGTATTGTTTTTATTTGTCGTATTTTCAGAACTTTTAATTAAAAGATTTTTACAACAAAATGTGGTATTTAATTTGGATTTTAGCATATTGAATATAATATTATGAAAGGTTCATGTGTATGAATCTGTTTGAAATTATTGAGTTTTCGAACGTACTGTCTAGTTCAAACGTCAAAAAGCTTATTGCACTCTCAGGCCGTATTAGTTATTGCTTTAGTCTATCCAGAAAATTAAAAAAAAATTACTTTAACCTCTAGATATTAAAACGCAGTTTTGCGCTCTGAAATTGAAGGACAAACAGCGTGTTTACGAGCAGTGTGGTGAAAAATAAATTATTTAACATTATGCACGACATAATACACGAAGAAAGTATTACTAAGATGTAGATTGCAGTATTTTTTGTAGAGAACTTCTATTTAATAAATTGAAATGAACTTAAAAGAGTGGGTTATTTGGCAGTACTCAAACGTGACGTCACTTTTGAGTATTTCATATAAAATTCCATAGTGGTGATCGTTTTAACAAAAGATGCTGATTTGACTTGCCAGTCGTCATTCCTATTCCATATGTGATTACTAAAATGGACGTATCCGAAGCCCTAATGACAGTTGTTTATATTTTGAGCCCAGCTGATCGGCCGGCGGCGATGCTGTAACGGTTACATCAGAGGAGAAAGTCACCTACTGACCAAGTTACGTCGGCGTGGTGGCGCCAGCCACAGACTGTATATGTCAAGACGAACTGTCAAATGTTTGGTGCGAGGCTAATTAATGATGTCTAATGTCAATGGAGTTACTGCAGGGGAAGATGCTGCGACCATATACACCGTGTTTTTATTAATTTCCGTTAATTTTAAAGGAAGCTTATTTAGGTCAAAAATAATCAATTTCTCTAAGAAACTAGTGTCTCAACCGTTACTGTTATTGAGTTATTAAAAAAATAAGTTTAATGACTGAACAAGTGTATTGCAACCTTTATTACATCCTAATGTTACTTATTTTGACATGTGCCGTCAGCAGCCGTCAGTCGCCTGAGATGTTATTCTTAAGGTTCTCTCACACTTGCCAATGCAATTATTATGTATGAAAACAAAAAAAAAATACGAAATTAACAAAAGCCCATATACCAGGCGACTTCTATTAATGTCCCAAGTAACCTGTCCAGTTTAATGGAAATCAATAAAAACACGGTGTATAACATGGACGTCTAAGGTGCATTTAGACCAAACGAGCATTCGCTCATTCTATCCCCAACTCTACGAAATTCGTTCGTTACACAAAACGTGATTCGTCGAAATTCGTAGAGCTCGTTTGGTTTAAATGCACCTAATAGCCAACTCAAGTATGCCCCCAAAAACAATTGTTAAATTGTAGCAAGATGGGCAGGGGCAGGACATAGCGCTTTTCTTAACATGCATCGCGCAAACTTCGGCGCAACATCTTCGACAAATGTTTGTAGAATATAGCCATCAAAAGTTTTTATAGGTTGACATTAAATTCATTACCGTGATGCATTGAAGAGGGACACTTGTCAAGTAAAATTCAGGATCGTTTTAGAAAAACTATTTAGTATGGCATGCAACTTCTATGTTTCATTTGTTCATAGCTAAGATGCCATTCTGCAATCGTATACGATAATCGCACCCAGATCTTGTAACTGTCTTTGTCGCACTAATATGAAAAAGTGACAGCCGTGTGGTGACGGCAGTAAGAATATATTTGTCACCACCCCAACTCCTCCTGCGGGTGTCGTAAGAATCGACTAAGGGATTGAAGTGTCGCTGACCATTCTACAAGACTGATGCTGCCCAGCGTCATCATAGTGGACACATTACTGCGATCGTCAATCCGCTTGCCCAGCTTGACGATTGTGGGCATTTACCTCCTAATGCGTCTATACGCATAGTTAATAGGAGAGGCCTACGTCCAGCAGTGGACTAACATAGGCTGATGATGATGATGATGATGATGATGATGATGATGACAGAGAGGGAAACTATGCTACGCTACTAAGCGTTAGCGATTGACGATTTGGCTAAGCACCCTGATATACTTACATTGTCGTAAAACTTTAAGATCGTATCTAGACAGTTATCTCACCGCAAAGGGCCGAGCAGGTTTTCCTCCCTAGTGACATAACGGCATTACGGCATTTAGTTTAGATGCGAGACACGCATTCGCCCAGCTTCCTAGCTTGCCTAATCCTGCGTTAAGGTATTTATATTTATACAGTACTATACATATGTATATCGTCTACGACGTAGCCTAGTTGTTAGATAACGGTAAAAGATAAATAATCACTAAATTAAACATTAAATTAATTAATTGAATCAGGCGTTACTTTACAGAAGTCCATATTAAAGGATGAACATTATTGCTT
Organism: Thaumatotibia leucotreta; assembly: GCA_025490895.1. Taxonomy (NCBI): domain Eukaryota; kingdom Metazoa; phylum Arthropoda; class Insecta; order Lepidoptera; family Tortricidae; genus Thaumatotibia; species Thaumatotibia leucotreta. Next base: position 56,806 of record JALPQI010002209.1, read on the forward strand.
TGCTCTTCCGCGATACAGAACGTGTAGTTAATTAGTGTAACCCGCTAAAATTACTTGCGTATTTTTTGCATGCAATTAGCTTTCCCACCCTCCCGCCGCAAAAATAAATACGCAAATAACAATAACAAACCACCACCAATAACACTACCTCGTGTGTTCATAAGTTTTGAGACGAAATGAATACTCGAATTATAATTAGATAAGATAATTTATTTTTATGACACAGTTATAGGGTTAATGAAAGACAATGTCTTAGTAAAATAAAAATATAATTTACTCGAAATGTCCACCCTTATTTTTTATACAGGCTCTTAAACGCGGTTTCCACTCATCAATAGCTTCACGTACTTTTTCAATAGGAATACGCTTCGCTTCTCTCACTAAGGCTCGCTTCAGGGCCTGAAGGTTTGGATGCGGCTTTCGGCATGCCCTTAGCTCTAATTCCGTCCACAAAGAGTAATCTAAAGGATTTAAGTCTGGGCTTGAAGAAGGCCATTCCTCAGTACTAATAAACCCAGGCAAATTTTCGTTTAGCCACTTTTGTGTAGATTTCGCTTTATGCGATGGTGCTGAATCTTGTTGGAAAATCCAGTCCTTTCCAGCGAATAGAGTGGTAGATAGGGGTTTTACAACGTTCTTGAGAATGTCACTCTGATAATTTTGTGCTTTAACTTTGACCCCCTGTTGGCAGAAATGTAATTTCGTAACGCCTTCATATGAAACTCCCCACCATACCATGACGCTAGCCGGATGATGTGTGCGTTGGACATTTCGCACGTTAGACGGAATCTCCTTTGAGCTTTTGGCGTAGATTTTATCATTCTGCCTGTTAAATTTTTCTTCGACAGTAAATATCTTCTCATCCGTGAACAATATTTTTGTAGGGTCGTGTCGCCTAAGTAGGGTCCGACAACGTTTGAGTCGCATTTTCCGTAGACGATCATTTAGATAATGCACTTTTCTCTTACTATACGCTTTTAATTTAAGATCATATTTAAGTATTCTATTTACCGATATACGTGAAATTCCCGTCTGTAGAGCCATTTTCTTCTGGGTGCGGCACGGATTTCGACGAATTCGTTCTTTGATAATCTTTATGTTCGCAGGGGTCCTAACAGAACGCGGGCGGCCAGTTCTTGGACGATCATCAATCTTTTGGGTCTCCTTATACCGCTTTATAGTATAGTATACAAAATTGCGGCTAGCTCCAATATTTTTTAATTCGTTAAAAATTTCCATTGGTTTTTTTCCCGCCTCATACAACGAAACTACAGTACACCGAAGTTGTTTCTTAGCCGCCATTTTGACAAACAATGACAATAAAAAGAAAAAAGATATATATTCTTAATTAAAACGTTCCAATTTCAAATCCTGAAACAGCCACGACAAGCTGCCAGCACGTTTTTATTTTAAATTTGAGGTTTGAAATTCGTCTCAAAACTTATGAACACACGAGGTATACTCGACACGTGTTTCGCCTCTCTACGAGGCATCATCAGGAGTTGACGATGTTGTCGGTCTGGTGCATGGCACCAAGTCGAGATATGATGATGGGATATGGGAGAAATCGGTTAAAGTCGATTTATTAAATTTCTAATTTTGTTATCCCTGAATTTCCATGACCAGGAACCAATCTATAACTTATAAGACTCCAGGATGCTTAGCCAAGTTGCCAATCGCTAGCGCTTGGTAGCGTATCGTAGTTTTCCCTCTCCGTCACTCTTGCATATTAGTGCGACAAAGATGGTTAGCTGCCTTTCGTTTACGATTGATGATTAAGCGTTAGCGATTAGCAACTTGTTTAAGCACCCTGGGAATCTGAATGGGAATAAAGATCTCACCCTGACGACGTCTTCAAGCCCAATACCATACACGACTTCTTGGCTTTGTGGAGCCCATTCGCGTTTCATCATCAGCCTATGATATTCCACTACTGGACGTAGGCCTTTCCTATTAACTATGCGTATAGACGCATTAGGAGGTAAATGCCCATAACCGCCACGCTGGGCAAGCGCATTGGCGATCGCAGTAATGTGTCCACTATGATGACGCTGCTGCCCATCATCAATCTTTTATGAAATCACTAGTAAGTGATACTTCAATCCCTTAGTCGACTCTTACGACACCCGCAAGAGGAGTTGGGGTGGTGACAAATGTATTCTTACCGCCGTCACCACACGGCTATTCGCGTTTGGTGCATGCTAAATCGGATTAGGACAGACGTTGGGAACTGTGCTTATCTGTGGTACAAATGGAACTGGTGCGAATCACCCGAGCAGACCGTATACCACATAATATTTGACTGTCCCCTTACCAAACAACCTGGGCAAGTGGGGAATTTTTCTACTCTTACTCAAGAAGCAGTAGAATACTTAAAATATATTAAACTCTGAAGTAAAGCACACAAAAAGCGACAAAAAATATGTATGACTTTTTTTAAGAAAGGGGGGCTTATTTCGCATATTCTCTGGGACCAGAGTAATTCCAAACTCGAAACGTCAGAGGCACTTCCGGTCGACCCGAAGTCACCACGCGGCCGGACAAATAAACAAACAAAATCAAAAACATAACATATAACCCACATTTTCACTGCCAGATCAAGGTTAGATAGCGCACTGAATAGCATATACCTGCCCTCATTATATTCATTATTATTCACACCATTTAGCTATCATGTAATGTAACGTTATGTAATAGCTCGTGCGAAGTTTTACAATGTCTTCCGCATTATAATAAGCCTGGTAATCGATTGCGTAGCCCTTAGATATAACACACCTACATTATTAGTTACAGTGCGTAAAATAAATTAAACCAGGGAATGATTTATTCATATCCGGTGTACTTTTTTTACGAATTTGCTCATCTTTGTGATATACTACGTGCCCATGAGGAAAGGAAAAAAAATCAACATCGGATTTCTGACCAAATTTGAAGTTAAAAATGTCATTATGAAATTTTCTGGATTAAGTCTATTTTAAGAGAAAATTAGATTTTTCTTAAACCCGTTTTAGATCGTTACTCATTTTAGGAAGCGATTTTGTCACCATGTTGTCTTAGTCTTGTCACACTTAATTGACAGACATCAAATGAACAAAAAAATCTATTTGGGCTCTACTTTTCACTTACGATCAGGTGGAGTGGAGCCACTTTGTTGTGCCAACATAATATATATATATATATATATATATAAATCTATATATATATATATATATATATAAATCTATATAATACCTAGCAAATGTAAAAAAAACTTTGAAGTGCATTTTTGTGATAGTTTCATTAATACAATTTTTTTTTGTTTATTAAGGCATTCAAAACATCAAAAAAAAACTAAAAAAAATATTTATACCCTTTACTGTACCTACAGTACCTATTGCATGAATCTCCTCGCAAAACAAGGATGCTTGCAGGTAACCGTATTTTTGGATACTAAATAATATATATTTTTCAATTTATATTTTTGTAATATCTATAGTTCTTATTATCTTAACAATTGCAATTTTTATGCGTTAATTTCGTTATTAACGATTTTCACTTTCAAACGTATACCGGGTTCTTAATAATTAAAGGTTCTTTATACTAATGACTGTGCAAGAATTTTTTGAGCAGCAAATTTATCGCTGGATAAATGGTTACTACCGAAATGAAATAAGTAATGCGGTAGGTATCCGCTTTTAAAAGTACATAATTTTCAAGTTGGTAAAGTTTTAGTTAAACCTAGTATTGCATTACATTGCGGGTAAAATATTTTACTTAGAGGTTTTCTGAGATGAACGATTGATCTATCTCAATTGTTATATGTTTAACCAAGCTTTTATCTAATTGAATTATATTCTTTAAATCTACAGTATCAAACAAACCTTTTGGGTCACATCTGGTGTAATTTTTAATTAAAAATACTCAAAACAATAACATATTTACGAGCATTATATATTTTAATTTATTATTAAGGACCTGGGTAATTTTTAAGTCAAAAATATACGACACTTACGTACAAAATATAATTGTAAAGTATCACTAAACTAAAACAAAATAAAAACTAAAATCTAAATCATAATTACTGTCTTATGTTTTAGGTTTTAGTTTTTATTTTGTATTACTTTAGTTTTTATTAGTTTTAGTTTAGTAATACTTTACGGGTGAATGGGGCTTAGGGACTTAAGACAAGTACGAGGCGAGAACAATTTGATTTTTACACAAACCGTTTACAAAATGTAGGTTAAACTTGCAAATACGTATAACAATAAAATTGTCTATAATATCTCAGTTAAATAGACAGTTTATTTATGTAATAGTCTTGAAATAAGCCACATTACGTTAGTACCTTCAAGCATGAAGGGAGTAATGAGTAATGACACAACATCCGTTGAAGCAACATCCCTTGTGAAGTTGTGAGATTATACGTCTGAGTCTAGCATTAGTCTGAGCCCCAAAGTCCTCGAAAATGAGGTCACAATCTGCCAATAAGGCCATAACAATAAATTTTTAAGGTACATGGCCATTTGTATCATCACTATCATCAGTATAAAATAAAAACCGGCCAAGAGCGGGTCACGCTCAGTGTACGGTTCCGTAGTTATTCAAAAACGACAGGGCCGATTATGTTCAAAATAGTTTTATTTTAAAGTATTGTTTCAGCCCATTATTCATGATTTTTTTCATGTTTAGAGGGTTAGAGGTTAAAAAAGTTAGATGGGGGCACACATTTTTTTTCTTCTGGGGCGATTATCTCCGAAAATATTGACTTTAGAAAAATACTTTCCTTTAAGACCCTTATTCTTTTTAAAAGACCTATTCAATGATATCCCACACTATATGATTACAGCAAATAAAAAAAATCATCCCCACTTCACCAGTTGGGGAGATAACCAAAAAAAAATGTTTTCTAGTTTTTTAATGGTCCACTTTGTTGGCATGATTAATATGTATACCTGTACCAAATTGCAGATTTCTAGTATTACGCCACTGAGCTATTCTGCGGACAGACGGACATGGCGAAACTATAAGGGTTCCGTTTTGCCATTTTGGCTATGGAACCCTAAAAAGCGCTTGTGGCCTAGCGGTAAAACGCACGACTGCTACGCAGCGGTCGTGAGTTCGATCCCCAACTAGTACCAATGAGTTTTTCAAGAAACTTGTGAACGACATATCATTTAATATTCACAAGTGATTTTCGGTGAAGGAAAACATCGTGAGGGAACCTGCTAAGAAATTCAAGGGTGTAGGTGAAGTCCCCAACAAGTACCGGGCCAGAGTTGGGACCACGCAAAATAGGCACGTTTGATGTAGAGTTGCGGAAAAAAATAGCCAGAATACAATAGCAACAACAACATCGGTATGAATTAAACGGGACATTTGTCAGCCTTCGCTTACGTAGCCTAGTTGGTCGTGACCCTGCCTACGAAATTGGAGGTCCCGGTTTCGAATCCCGGCGAGGGTATCATTTGTGTATTTATTTATCACAAATATTTGTTCCTTGGTCGTGGTTGTCTATGTATTTTAAGTATCTATATTTGTATCACGGCTAGGCAAACGCAGCGTAGGACGTCCACCCACAAGATGGACAGACGACCTTATGATGGTCACCGGGACACGCTGGATGCAGGTCGCATCTAACCGGTACATGTGGAGGTCCAGAGGGGAGGGCTATGTTCAGCAGTGGACGTTTTATGGCTGAGATGATGATGATATTTGTATCCGCCGTGTGATTACGGCAATTAGAATACATTTGTCACCACCCTGCTCTTCCTGATGGTGTTGTAAGAGTTGACTAAGAAATTGAAGTGTCAATGAATATTCCTTCATACAGATTGATGGGCAGCAGCATCATCAATATCATCATAGTGGACACAATACTACGATCGCCAACCTCCTAATACGTTGATACCCATAGTTAATAGGAAGGCCTACGTCCAAGAGTGTACTGAGAAAGGCTGATGACGTGACGATTTATCCATTTATGATATGTCTCCGTCACTCCAACGAAGGCGTCATTAGAGTGACAGAGAGAAATCCCCGAAATTTGCGGATTTTGCAGTTTTTTTTTAAAGTGACAAAGGTAGACTGAGCACTCAGCCTACCTGATGGAAAGCAGGAGAACTGAGGCCCATGGACACAGTGACAAAAATCGCCTATGCGCTGCCTACCCTGAGGACTACGATACGGTAGGGCCGCTCGGTCAGGCATCACGATATCATTGCTAACTGTTTCACGACAACATACTTCGTATGGTCTAATAATATGTATTCGATTTTGATCCTTATGCCTTTGACATACCTACGTTCCGAAATCATCATCATCATCATCATCATTATCATCATGTCAGCCGAAAGACGTCTACTGCTGAACATAGGCCTCCCCCAAAGATTGCCACAATGACCGGTCCTGTGCCACCCGCATCCAGCGGACTCCTATATACTTCGGTTTCTTTGGTTCTACTGCGGATGGTCTCATTTTTAATCCTATCTCGCAGAGAGACTCCTAGTATAGCCCTCTCCATTGCCCTTTGGGAGACTTTGAGTCTTCTTATGAGGCCCATTGTAAGCGACCATGTTTCAGTCCAGTATGTCATCACTGGCAACACAGACTGATCAAAGACTTTCGTCTTCAAACACTGCGGAATATTGCGTTGCAAAATGTATACATATTATTAGACGTACAAGGCTATCGGGGAGAGGACGGAATATTTACGTCAGCATAGTACATCCTCGTTAAACTTGAGTGATTTTGACGGCAGAAACACGATACCTACTAATGTTAGGTTTTGTTAATCGATGGCTCTTCCGCTCATTTTCTGCTATCATAATTTTGTAAATATGAATAAACAAGACAATTTCTTTGTTTTCTTAACGCTAATCGACCTAATTCCACGGTAAGCTCAATTAAATGATGTGGATGGGTGAATATCGGAGCGTTTCAACCGCCTACTTTTGGTGGTGGTACATATTTGCTGAAGTTTCTAAACGTTTCAACGTTATACTTCGTCATTTGTATAAGGTACCGTGCCTCCTTCAAATGACAAAGTAGCACCTTCAAGGAGAACATAAGGAGAAGCCTTGTAAGGCACTTATAAGGATATGGGAGTGCTACAGAGTATAATAGGTGGCACACCTAAATAATTAAATATACACGGTGATTAATTCAAATTGATATGTAGGTATTCCACGCTCTAGTAGAAAACGAAAAAATTTAAACAAACCCAAAAATTTACATTATTCCATAACGCAATCTTGGTTTTATTACCAACCGAACGGAGGGCGCAGGATCAGTCATTATGGCAATCTTTGGGGGAGGCCTATGTTAAGCAGTGGACGTCTTTCAGCTGATATGATGACGATGATGATTGAGAATATTCTGCAACTTCTATTAACTTATCGATAGTACCAAGGCAGCTAATATGTTTCTACCCAAGCGATAGTCGGAATTACAATTGTCGGTAAAACCTATCCGAGACCACAATCGTGAAAGTACGGTTCGAGATGCAGTGAGATTGCTTCCTACTAGCGATAGATAGATGGATGATGGATGATAGATATAGCTAGTAATAATCTTTTACTTTGTATAGGGAGACCAATACTCACCAAATTAAAAATTTAAAAAACCGACTTCAACCGATTTCTCCAAGATCCCCTATTTGTTTCCATCATTGGTTTCCTCAAATCCTACGTTCTGAATGCAAATTCTTGTAAATAAATGTAAATTATCAAAAGCGCCATACATACAAGTACCTATAACATTTGAAGAGATCCCTCGATTTCTCCAAGATCCCATCATCAGACCCCAACATGGTGACAACGGGACCAACTCGGGGTTATACACGTTCGATCACAATTTTGTTTTTATCGGTTCACGATTCTCGGAGATATCAGGTAACATACAACAAAAAAAAAACAGTCGAATTCAGAACCTCCTTCTTTTATTGAAGTCGGTTAAAAAGTGAGTTCATTCTCGTCTGTACGGTTTTGGGACTCCGTAAAGCGGTCTAGAACCTTTTAGACGTTTCAGAAGTGTCGTACAATTTTCAAAATTGTACAATTTATATACATAAATTAAATCTAACTAACCTAACTTATAATAACTAAGATTGGTCCTTGTGGCATTGTACCGAGGATGCTGGCGGCATTTCCTCGATGTATCGCAATACTGATGCGTTGTGCGAGGATACAATTTTGAAGCCATAATATGTTTTTCGGTTACCACGTTAGTGATTCATGAAATAAAACTAATTTAACGGATTACTATATTGGAATTTAATTACATCCCGACGTTTCGAACACTTTTAGATTTCATGGTCTAAGGGTGACTGACAATGGAGGAAATTTTATAGATCTAATACCTCCATCAAAATAAAACAATAAGTACAAAACTATCCATAATCAAAATATAACAAACCACAGACTACCCGTACATTCAAAGTTTGTACATACCTACTAAATTGGCAAATTAAACTTATTAGAGTACCTATACGTATTTTCAAAATGATAACAAAAATAATTTTATATTATACGAGTAATGCCGGTTCTAACCTGTTCTAACGAAACAAAGAAATGTATGTGATCAACAATAAAATTTAATAAAATGCATTTCGGCGGAATTCGAACTCGGAACCTCTTGTTTTGTAAAGCAAAGTCATTACCAACTAGATTACAGAGGCTGACATAAAAAGAAAAAGCGACATACTTAAGGACTTAAGGCAATCTCTACCAGTCAACCACTAGGCGGAACAGAAAGCGTTCGTTTGATGCAGGATCAAAGATCTATGCTAATAATTAAAATGAGATTTATTTGCAAATTCTTGCAAGGCTAAATTAAGATTTAATTTATTCCATACATTTTGCTCATTAGCATAATTCAGACAAGACGGGAAATCAATAATTTTGTTCCCTCGAAGAATGAAATAATTATGAATGTAATTAAATTATAAGGGTAATCGTTGTTCGAGCAATTTTAATGATTTAAAGTTTTAAGGATGTTAGTTAATAAAATTATAATGAGTAGAGTCCTATTTCGTGGGACAACTATAAAATTGTCTTATTTTTTTATTGTATTTTTAAGTATCTGGATCAAATATTTAAATGAAGACTCTCATAATCAATCTTCTTCATACATCGAGGCTTACAATCAAGTAATTAAAGTAATAGGGATGATGACTATAGTTAAAATGAATTATTTAACATTAGATATCATCAAGTGTCAAGACGAAAGTGGAGAGCATGCTTTGAGCTACACCGACAAGAGCAAAGCTCTTAAATAGGAGAGAGAGAGAGAGAGAGATACCATCATCATCATCATCATCAGCCTATGTTAGTCCACTGCTGGACGTAGGCCTCTCCTATTAACTATGCGTATATACGCATTAGGAGGTAAATGCCCATAATCGCCACGCTGGGCAAGCGGATTGGCGATCGCAGTAATGTGTCCACTATGATGACGCTGCTGCCCACTGCTTAAAAGAGTAGGTCATTTGGCAGTACTCAAATTCCATAGTGGTGATCGTTTTGACAGTTCGAAAAAAGATGCTGATTTGACTTGCCAGTCATTATGCCTATTAACACTGGCTTCTACTGATAGCTCCAAGATCCCATCATCAGAACCCGATTTGTTGCCAACGGGACCATTTTGGGGTTATACCCGTTCGACTAAAAAATAACATGGAAACCGCACGCCATACTAAATTGCCTTTCAAAAACGGTCCTGAATTTTAGTTGACAAGTGTCATTCCCTTTTCAATGTAATGAATTCACGGTAATGAATTCAAAATCAACCTATAAAAACTTAAACCGCCGTTTAAAAATAGTTGTGATTGGTCCGTCAAAGTTTTGATTGGCAAAATATGCGCGATGTTAAGAAAAGCGCCATGTTCTGCCGATCTTGGCACAATTGAACAATTGTTTTTGGGGGCATTTTTGAGCTGGCGTTAGACGTCCATGTTATATAAAATATGGTCGCAGTCGGTTCACGACTCTCGGATAGTCTCCATGGATGTCGATATCAGTCTCTCTCCTTTACCCTTTGCAAAACTTCTTTATTCGTAGCTTTAATTACATAATTATTTACTAACGAAATTAATGTAAAATTGTAGGTATTCTTGTGCATTTAGAAACATATTTATCATGCAACCTTGCTTGATCGTTCACGGTTCAATAGGTGAAAAATATTGCTTTCTCCCTACGCACTCCAAGCGTGGTTTTGCATACTCCGTTCCGATATCGGATGTAGGTTAGAACAACTCTGTTTTGCCAAGATTTCACTTAAAATTGAACTTTAGTTCCGGTGCCTATAGTTGCCGATTTCTGAGAATGAACTTTTGACAGTCATACATTCCTCATGTAATCTCTCTGTTCGCGGTTCCAGCCGCCTCAACCAACGCGGGGGTCCGTGCTCCGCTGCGCAGAATGTGCCAAAATTACAACCTAACAGACTTCGTCTCTGTTGACATTTTTAACACTAGTAGTGCCAATTCTAAACGTAAGATCTACTCACTGTCATGAAATATCTGTGCATAACTTCCTAGTAATTCCCTGGTACCTATATCAAATACGTAGTTTTAGTAAGTCTCAAAAATGTATCAACATTAACTCACTGTTTCTAATGATCCTATCATACGTATTAACGTATTATCTTGTTCATATCCATAACATACTGTATTAATACTGTAGTATTATTATTCTTACTTTAGTATATCCGAAAACAATGAAACTTAAATCTCTTGTGCTTATGTCTTAGTGGGAATTGTTTCAGGATGTAGGTAGTATTTACTTTGTAAAACGCACTTCATTTACTTTCTTGTATCTGCCTATGTTTGTTTTTCCCCAATAAATAAAATAAAATGTGCAAAATTGACCAATTACGTTCGTCAAATTCGAATTCGGAACACTGCATTCGGAGCTCCCACAGGTCCGGTCCGCTCCACGTCAGTGGAGCCGCACCCTAAGGCTCACCATTTTTCCGATCGATTTGTGTAAGATGTCTCAAAATATTTATTTTTATTTAACTCATTTTACAAATAAAGGTTAAATAATTATATGCACCGTTAAATTCCGACTCGGACAGGTCAGTGTAAACAAGGCTTGATCATGCATGATCTTCATACATAACATTCGGATATCCGCACAGGAACACAATCGATTACATTCAATACTTATCTAATAATTCAGTGGGCGGTCAGTATGCTACTATGTTACATCTGCAGTGGACGTGTTAAAAAAGTGCGAAATTTAGAAAAAAATCGGTTAAAAAGTGATTATGCTAAACGCTGTTTTAATGCGGTTATGGCTGTAGATTATCTAAGTGTTGTAAGGCAGTGAAAAGTATTGAACAAAATTAAATAGTAGTAGTAGTAGAAATGATATAATACATAAAAATAATTAACATAAAGACTTAAATTTTATACACGGTGCTCGCGAGCATTGCGAGAGATTTTAACTATGCATTCTAGACATCAAAAAAAACAAAAAATATTATGAGACCTAATGTCAAATTCCATAAAAAAATATTCTTTTTTTTTTACTTTTTCAATATTTCCAATATTTTTATCATAACAACAACTTGTTAAAATATTTTTTTAAATGTTTTTTTAGGGACAGGTTTTTTGTCAAGTCTATTCTTATTTTTTGATTGTCAGGCAAAAGGTGTGTTAATATTAGAACACATTGTGGTAGCATTGTAATCAAAAAGAAGTTTTAGGACGAGTTACGTCGAAAAAAGGTTGATTATCTCTGGAACCAAGCCGAATCCAGGAAATTGTATATAACATTAAATACTGTAAATATGGTCAGGAATACAGTATTAAAATCTTTCGCAATGCTCACAAGCACCGTGTATAACATGATAATGTTAAAATTAAAAAAATAATTCTTATCTAAAAAAATAAAAATGCATTCTAAAAATAAATAAAATTAAGCTTAAAGTATACTTTTAGGATTTAAAGAATTGCGTATCGAAGTTTAATTCTGATAATTTTTACTACTGACAATTTTTTAGATACTTCATTGATAGCTTTTTTCGACAATTAATTCGACATAGGATCGAAATAATAAAGATTATTTTGCAAAACGCGACTTAACTGTATAAAATATATTTCGGAAATTCCAGCTTTGGAACCACGAGTACGAGGCCACACTCGAAACGTCGGAGGCAATTTTCAAAGCATGTTTAGCCCGATTTCGCTAAAGTGATATGTGAAAATCGTTAAAGTTTGACAAAATAAATGGGATATTCTTATGGAAGTATGGAAAACGAAAGAACTATCAGTAATTTGAGGTTACTGTGATGTGCCAAATTAAAAATGAATATTATAATCGTAATCTTAATGTTTCTGCTTGCGGAGTTCACAAGTGAAGTGAGGATTATAAGACTGATAAGAAGGAGCGAGAAGAAAATACCGAAATTGGATTGGGAGAACTATAAATTTGATGGTAAAAGTAATCACTATGAAGTAAGGCACTGTACTGCTGGGATCGGAACCGGTTTTTTAGAAAAACCTCGGAATACCCCAATATTTCACCATGTTTCGTACTCTTGTATTTTTAAATTGACCCATTAACGAAAAATTTATATACCAAACAACGAAATTAGAACCGTTCTTTTGTATGGGAAAAACCGGTATCGGATTCTTGCTATACTGAAATAGGACCATTTTGTAAAACTTTTTTAATCTAAATTTCTAAAAGAGGAGGATCTCATTTCATGTTTGTGTTTGATTTAGTTTTTTGCATGATTGTAACTTCATTACTGAACCGATTAGGACTTTTTCAATCTAAAGTTTTGTCACTTCTATTCTGTGACAAACCCTGATCCGGAAAATCATAATTATGTTTCTCTGTGGAGTCGGCTAAGGGATTAAAGTGTCAAGGACCATTCTTTAATAGAAGAAAAAATCATGGGGCGGAGTGTCATCATAGTGGATACATTACAGCGATCGCCATCTGCTTGCACAGCGTGGCGATTATAAGCATTTATTAGGGGTACTTATTTAATAGGGGAGGCCTACGTTCAGCAGTAGATTAAGATAGGCTGATGATGTGAATACCATATCTACGAGTAGGCTTTAAGATTGACAGTGTTTCTAATACATTTTTAGTTTCAATTATTAATATTAACTTAAAAATATACAAGGTGCCCATGACGAACGGGAAAAAATTAAACACCATATTCCTGAGACTAAAAGAAGCAAAAAATTATAAATGAGTTTTGGTCAAATTTGAAAAAAAAAATGTTTTTTTTTATGTCTTGGATGCCTTAATACACAAAAGAAGGATGTTTTTAATGAAACTATAGCAAAAACACGAACTTTAAAGTTTTTTTTTTCATTTGCTTGGTAATCAAAAAACATTTTTTTTTTCATTTGATGTCTGTCAATTAAGTGTGACAAGACTAAGACAACATGCTAACAAAATCGTTTCCTAAAATGCGTTTATCATAGTGTAATGGTCTAAAACGGTTTTAAGCAAATATGGTTAAAACGCACGATTATACATAGAGCCATATTTGTTTACATTTTTTTTGTTTCCTACTAACGAACCGTATAGATGATGTATGATATGATTACTGATTTTTTTCTTGTCTGATGACATTGATAGAAACATGTCGTCCTCTCTTTCCAGGCTGCGGCATCGCGGTCGGGAAGCAGACAGCGCAACGACGCATCGTCGGCGGGGACGATGCAGGCTTCGGCACGTTTCCCTGGCAAGCCTACATTCGGATAGGCTCTTCCAGGTAATTATAATATAATATAAAATAGAATAATACCCCCTTATTCGTCTCTTAACTTAACAAGGCATTAATCATAATATTTTCTTCGGTTACCGCGAGGATTACACATGAAATAAAACGATGAAAACGGATAAACTCGCGTATATTAACTAATTTTAACATCATTCCGACGTTTCGTTTGTAAAGTGTTCGAAACGTCGGAATGAAGTTATTTCATAGTTTTATTTTAAGGCATTAATCTTTAAATTGGAAAATTAAAAAAATTGTGTTTTCCAACCTCGCTTTGTGTAGAGGGGTGAATATCTGAGTGTTTCATGCGTCTAATTTTGGTGGCATCATTTTTACCGAAGTTTCTAAACGTCCCAATGTTATAATTCATCATTTGTATAAGGTACCGTACCTCCTTCAAATGACAATGTAGTACATTGTAACGAATTGAAACTTCGGTAAAAATTATTCCACCAAAATTAGGCGGTTGAATCGGTCAGATATTCACCCAGAGTCTTAAAAAGATACAAAAAGTTGGTCGAAAAGTAAGTGCATTACTTATGATGTACCTATATATTGCCAATTTAAGGGTTAAGTATTTTTTGTCCCTTACCTTACGGTCTAATAGAAATTCTGATAAGAACAAAAAGGACAACCAATACTTAGCGGCTTGCTAAGTTAGAAGACGTTTTTGAATAAGGGAGTAAATTTGTTCATGGCTTTGTAAAAATTAAGGACAGATGATACATATACAGACAAACAAATATACAGACGAAATGGTCTCATCTCAGCGTAATGGGTCAAAATTCTTTTCGTTGTCTTATTTTGTATCCCTAAAAAACGTGACGCAGTTGTGATTTTTGTACGAGATGATGTTTTGTTTTCTATTTCTCATGTATTTATTAAAATCTACTTAGCGTGAAAAAGAAATACAACTGCACCGGATTTTTTTATATAATGAGTCGAAACAGCAACTAAAAACGTAACAGAGTGGTATGAAACAAGACAACGAAAAGAATTTTGACTCTAAATGCTGGCGTGAGCCAGTGCTGATGAGACCATCAGGTGGAAAATTGGGACACTGCAGCCCTACTGCAAACTTTGAAATCCGCAAATTTCGAGTTTTTGTCTTTGTCACTCTAATGATTCCTTTCTTGGAGTGACAGGGAGAAGTCAATTAACAAATTTTGAAGTTTCTCGAAATCTTGATACGTGCGACGTACCCGTAGCAATTTTGAGCTCTCATAGTGATTTCAATTTATCGATATTTATCATATCTTCATCGATATTTACATTTTAAACTCGACACATAAAAGTATAAGATGTTATGTAAAAACAAGACCTAGTTCTTCAATGATGATGTTTAAATGGATAAAAAAAACATGAAATAATTTTATTTATTCCATAAAAACATTAAAGACAAAAAATATAGGTAAATAACAGTACAGATAATATGAGAAATCCCTATCACAGCTCAAAAGTGACATAAAAACTCCAGCTCTAATGAAATCAAAAGGTGGACGTAGTGAGACTCATGTAAAACCGACTCATGTAGGTGAGAAACCCTACATTACAACAAGAACATCATGTAACTAAACATTACAATAATATCTAAGAACGAACACTTGACAGTTTAGAAATGAGCCTTATTTATATGACGTTAGAGTTTTTATTAATAAAGGTCAATTTATAACTGTCAAAACTTCGTTCTTAGATCTCAAGGACTATAAACAACTGCAATTGGAGCTACAAAACTGACATATTTACTATTGACAGTTTAATGAATTTGGCACTGTATCACCATCCCCGAATAAAATATATCTGTCAGATAACTGTCAGCTGTCCTTTTTTATAGGCCTAGGGAAATGGTAAATGATATTCTTATCTGACACATATATTAATCTGGAGATTGAGAAACATACCGTCAATGTATTATATCATGTACAAATACACTCACAGGGTCAACACATAATTTAACAAATGTAAAAATTAACATACACATCACATTCACAACACATCGAAACGGGAGTGTTAAAAAAAGCTAGAAAATCTGGTTTTCACAAACTTTATTTTTTTTCAGTGTTCGAATGTTTTAAAGATTTAATGCCATTCATTACATCTCTTTTTTATATTAAAATCCTACGTAATTTATTTAGGAATAAGTACATTTTTTTATTGGTGATAAGTATGGTTTCAGAATTTTTCTATCAAAGATCGTTACGTTTCATATATGATACAAGTCATTATAATGTGAAATTGGTTGTCAATACAATGAACCTATAAAAACTCAAGGTAATGTGAAAATCAGGATTTCAAGATTTTTTTCCATCCTCATTATAACACTTCGTATACCATCATGCTTTACCAAAGAAATACTTACACAACTGCTTAACACTCATAATGCTTTTTAGTTTAAAGACTACAGACCGTTTTCATTGTCACTTGCAACGCGATACATTGATACAGTGCAATCGATGCAAGCGATATATACAGGATGTAACAAAAATGGTGTTGATTTCAAAACGTAGTATTATTTCCCAACCTCCGTACAAAAATACTTTTACATTTTCCAATCAGAATGTACTACAGAATGCAACCTTGAAGACTAGCCACTATTTTTGATACGGCCTGTATACTCCTATTTATTTGTAAAATAAAACTTTTGTGTCCTAACAATCTGCTAAAATAAATTTGACATGCTATGAATACAATTTATTATATTTATGGAATCAAGTTCGGCGTAAAAGAGTAGAAATTATAAAATTTCAACATTGAAGTCTCGTCCTTTTTAAATGAGTATAAAATATACGGGACAAAACGACGACGTTGCTACTTTTCAAACTCTACTTTTTTCATAAAAAATATGCCAAAAATTAAAAGGAATGACAGATTAAAAATAACTGTCAGATTTGACGGCGAAAACCATTGCGTCATAGTTGTAATCTTGATAAAAAAAAAGACTTGTCATATTTATTTTTGCAACTACTTATATAACTAAAAACTGTATTTCAAAATGAGTAAATTAAATTTCAATAAATTTTAATGCTGTAAAAGTCTGTTGTGATAAAATTCAATTTTGATTTGTTATTTTTTTGATACATTAATCAGGCATAAGTACGTACCTTGACTAATCAAAGTGACTAAATTCAAGGTCGTATCGCAATAACAAAACATAACAGGTTTTGAAAATTCGAATATGCTCATGAACATTATAGGTGAGAAACCTTACTAAAGCACCTTATGCAAATAATGTTAAGAAGATACAAGTCTGTTGTATTCCATTGTCATTCAAAAAATATATACCCGATACTCTTATTGTCCTATGAGCATCAAAGGACCTACGAGTCGGAGTACCAACATAAAGAAAATCAAGAATGGTACTAAAATAAAAGGTATCTTCAATTAATAAACTAGCGACCAGCTGGGCTTCATAAATGGGTAAAATTATGTATTAAAAAAGGGCCCGTAGTTTTAAAAATATTAGCATACACGTACAGGGGGTTAACAGGCACACAGAGAACGAGTTTTTGTCATACTACTCGCATCTACGTCTATGTAGTCATTTACTCATTTTTAAATAGCATTGGTTTATAACAATAATTATCTACTAATACGTGTATTGATAAATTTACAGATGCAACATGCTTATGTCGATATTCGAGCTTATCGGGTGGAAGCAGTGTTGGATAGAGAGGTAAATGTGCGAAAGAGATAGCGCGACGTGGTAGAAATGGTAGAAAATGGTATATTCGTCCAGTGATGGTATGAAAATTGGAATGTTTGGGGCGTTTGTGGTAGAAAGTAGAGATTTATAAAATTGAAATGAAAAAATACCTAGATAAGGTTTCTTTTGAGATTAAATACTAATAATTTACAAAGGAGCTTTTGAAAAGACACTCTTTTGTAGAAAAAGGTAGAAAGTAGGTATTTTTGCATAATTTTGGACAAATGATTTTACGCATTTTCAAGTAGATTAAATCTGCATACAATATCTATTATGTATAGCGTCTTCGTTGTGTTTAGCTGCATATGCATGAAGCATGTCAAACAAATTTAAAGCTATCTCATTTTTTTTATTATTTTGTGTATATTTTTAATTTTACTATTCTTTATTGAGTTTTTCTGCAAACGGAATGTTTGGTTGATGTAAGTATCAATTGGACCAGCAAAGGTTATGAGTTCGATTTCCAAATCAACCAATCGTTCATAAATAAACTTTTCCTTGTAGATATGCATCCATTTTATTATATTTTGTATGTATATTACCTACAAAATACCTCGTACCTTTATTCTTCTAGTTCGTTATCTGTTACATATTTTCATTAGGTACTGTCTTCTTTTTCGCACATTTTTCTTCTCGTTATATTTGTTTATAATAACATAGTGTAGATATTAACACTAACAGTTATTTAGTTTTCAAGGTAAGTGATATTTTGATAAGATAAAATGATAATGTTTTTATAAAGTAAAATATAAGGTTTGTATATATATATATGCGTATAAAATCGACTGAGGCAAATCCGACTGTGAGTCAAATGTGGGCCATTTACAAACATGAAACAGGCATGTTTGCATAACTCAAGTAGCATGATTTTGCATAAAATCACCGCGATTCAGGTGACGGTAACCATGGTTATGGCATGGCAATAACAGACAGGAAAAAAAATGATTAACCTGTTACATATTTGCTACAGTCATAGTCATCTTATGTTGCATTTGCCACATAAGATGACATTTTTATCTTTATGTTGAAAAAGGTAAGTATAAGGTTCATATGTGTTTGTTTTTAGTAAAACGTCCCACTTTGTTGCTTACCATAAAGACGAGATTTCCTTGTATCTTCATATGAATAAACTGACAAAGCGGCTTTATGGCAAACGACAAAGTGGGACGTTTTACTAAACTCACTCACACATATTTATGCGTATAACTAACTAAAATCGATCAAGTAAGTCGAATTGTTATCATTTTTTTATCCGGTGCTTTTCGTGTGACGATCTTTCCCTGGTATTTTTTTCTGTGTTCAAATATATGTGACTTGTATGTCACATAAAAGAAGAAGCAGTGTACTGTGTTTTGTAATTGCAATAAAAAGAGACGGACATTGACATTGCTGTGACATTGTATATAAAATAAAAATGTACTTATCTAATAGATTTTGACCAATACAATTTTGTTGGCAGTTATTTCCTTGCGGTATCACTAGTTATCTATGATTTAAAGCATTAGGTTGGTGCTAAATATGTTGATACTTTAAGTTTTAATTTTCACATGTTCCCCGAATTTAAACATTCGTGAGTTGACTGTCCATAATAACCGTCTGAATTGTACGGCTCAAACACCATTTCATTTCAAATTGTAAGTGTATCTCCTTTTTTAATATTTATCGTAAGCACCACCCATTTCCTAAACCATAGTTGTGGTCGCAGTGAAAACCTAACTATCAAATAGACCTCACAAAAATAATTAAATAAACATCATTGCAATAGAACAAGTAACTAAAAAGATACAACGTACTTTACAAATGTTCAATTCGTTTTTCCCTCTTGAAAAATCGTCATTTGACGGTTACTTCAATTCATATTACAACTGACGATATCTATACCACAATAAACAGTGTACAAATTGTGCGAAACATTCTCAAAATAAAATTTGCTCTTTCAAATTAAAGATTATAATCAAGGACTAGCCCAGGGTTGCCAGACGTACTGTAATATAAAGTATAGAACTGTATTTTGCGTCTGCGTACTTTACGATTCACGAGACACATAAAGTACGCTAAAATACTTTATTTTAGAATTATAACTAGCGTGAGACTCAAACATATTAAAATATTATCGAACCGGGTTACTCACGTATTTAAGTCGATGATTGCTCGACATGTTTCGACCAATTAAGAGGGGCCTCAACTCTTCGTCCGTGGCACGCTCATTCTTTAATGCATGTTATTTTAATAAGATGTATTATTATACTGTTTTGAAAAAATAAGTCCACCAGTGTTTCTTACTGGTTCTTCTCCGGAACGGTGTAGGGTTTGAACCAGTAGTAGATTTTTTTCTCTCTCTTGATAATGTCAGACCATTCGAAATTGCTTATTAATAAGCTTACTTGAATAAAGAATAGTTTGACTTTGACTTTGACCTTTATGCTCCCAATAGTTGACGATCGCGACGTTAGACGTTTGAGTTCCACACTAGTGACTGGTGAAGAACAATACCAAAAACTTTCTATGAGAATATTCCCAATTTTGTCAGCCTCCGTAGCCTAGTTGGTAGTAACTCTGCCTACGAAGCTGGAGGTTCCGGGTTTGAGAGCATTATTTGTGTATTTATTTATCACAAATATTCGTTCCTTGGTCATGGCTGCCTATGTATTTAAGTATATGTTTCTATCTATTATATATCGTCGCCTGGTATCCTTATCACAAGCCTTAATTGAGCTTACCGTGGGATTAGGTCGATTTGTGTAAGATGTCCCAAGATATTTATTAATATCGGAAACTCTTGGGTACAATGCTAACCACAGTAAATTAGCAACATATTGAAAAACGCATACGATCTTTCACAAAGACGATCTTACCCCATCTCATCCTACTTATGAAACCTGCCAGTGTTTCCACAGTAACATTTCCTGCGGTTGCGATCGCTCCCATTTCTATAGAAAACATGACGACACATAAAAGAGCGTATTGGAGTACAGAATTCAAGTCTCTTACGAGTATGTCATTATGGTGAGTTACGTAAAGAAAATTGGATAATTCGAGTCATTGTTTAACTTCCTACTTATTAGATTAGAAAAGCAATCGTTTTTAGTATCGATGCTAGGTTTTATCAAGATATGATGAAGACTATGAGGTAATGTAGTTTGTTCGGAAAGTTATGGCGTTTGAGTTATATGGGCTTACTTTACTGCTACGCGCCTTCGTTTTCCGCACAGTCTAGCTACAAATTTTGCAGAGGTAAAACATAAAGATTCTAGCAACATTTTATGTAGAGCATGATGATTATCTTAATCAAAAGTTAGGCAGTAGTTTTTGTGCAACAAATACAGTATAATTATTTTGTTAAGATGATGTTCTTCTACATTCTTATTTAAAATCTTTAAAGGATTAAGATGCTTTTAACACGCGGACTGACATGAAACTGTGAGGGGTTCCATTTCATTCGGATTTAAATCGGTTCGCGATTTAATTTGGTCGCCACCTAGTATTATATCACAGCACGATATAAGGCATCTATTACACCGTTTAGTTTCACGTATCTATCATTAAATCGCGCTAAAAAGGCATCTCCACACGAAAGGGCATGTTACATCATGTGTATGTAACTTTTACAACATATAAACCTAGTTTAAAAATAGTTAAAAGATTATACGCGCTATGGGTATGTTTTATGGTTGCTTTCTTTTTGAATAAGTAAAATTGGTTAATTTTATGTTCCGATAATTATGTAGGTGGTTACTATATTATTAGAAATAATGCTTTCAATTTGTTCTCAGGCTTTGTTTTTCGTTTGTAAGTTAGTTCCATGTAAATTATAGCGATACTTAGTTATAATTTAATTTGCCTATATTATCATTTACAATAAAATAAACCCTGATTATAGTCTGCAAAAAAATAAGTGAAGGGTCCACGGAAAGAATATGTCTAGTCAATTAAAATTACAGAAGGAAAAACCACCTTACTTTTAACAGAATAAGGTGTGAATTTGTGCTGATTTTTTTAAGCACTGGTCATGTTTTTTCCGTGGACCCTTCAAGTTAGTTATGACACAGTTTTTATATTGCTAATCATGTTAGTATGATGATATGAATATGATCATAACTGATCAATTTGTCATTGACTGTACATAACACGGAATTTCTAACTAGGCTACGCCCTTTGACCTTGATCGTTTTACATTAAATAGTTATTTCACCATACGTAAATACTCAAATTGACAGATAAAGACGAAACAATAATTAGAGTTCAAGATATTTTGACACCGTGAACTCTGGCAGTTTAACCCTTAATGGGCGGATTTTTATTTTGTTTTATTGTAGTTTTTTCAAAATATCCAAATTTGGATATTTTCATATTTTTTCTACTCAGAATCGTGAGCTCTTTCGATCCTCATTAGCAGAAAAAAGTGCCCCAGAAATCCATACATTTTTGCCTTCCTCTGAGTTACGGTCGAAGAAAGTGTATGAAAAATAGTAACCCAATGGATTTTTTTTGGGACACTTTTATTTCTATCAGGATCGAAAGAGCTCCTGATTCTGAGTAGAAAAAATGTTAAAAAGGCCAAATATGGAAAATTTTAAAAAACGACAACCATATAAAAATCCGCCCTAATTCAACAGAAATAGGTCGTGTATTCAAGCCTCCTTGGGACTGAATAGACTTAGAGAAAAAATATACAAATAGTGGGCCAATCACCTTGTCCAGTATTTTTGACGTTGTCCAATTAAGGGTCATACCGAAGAGATGTTTCCAAGATTCTCATGGAAAGTTCTTGGTATCATTCTTTGCACATTTATTCATTGAAGTTGAAAGAGGCCAAAGAAGCCTGATTAAAGTTATGCTTTTTAAACCGTATTTATACCCTACAACCGAACTTTATAAGACATCAGAATTACTCTCTATGAGAAAACTCTTTATTTTACAAACTATTCTTAAAGTGCACAAGTCCTTACAATATAATGAACCCACATCAAACAGCAGGCGAAATTATAACGTTGCCCCTGTTACCCGCAGCAAATCAAGATTTGCTACGTACCAATTTTGCAAATTATCTCCTAATATCTACAATAAGATAAACAAAAAAATGAATATTTTCGGTATTTTATATTACAGTTGTAAGAAAAAGGTTACAAATTTTCTACGAAACTTACATTATAAAGACGTTGAAGCACTATTATATGACATTACGTAAATTCTACACACATTTGTATATGAACGAGCGCACATATGTGCGCACATTGTATATGAACGATACACTCACCTCACACACACACACACACACACACATACACACACACTTGCGCATGCTTAGAAGTTTTATTGTTATTTTCATGTTTGTTATACTTATTATACCTATACGGAAGAGCACGATCTCCTGACACAGGTAATAATTTTACTTACTAGGAGATCGTAACAATGTATAGTATGTTGAATTTGTTTTAACGCAATAAAAGTTTTTTCATTTCATTTTCATTTTTTTTTTTCATTCATCATCATATCAGCCATAAGACGTCCACTGCTGAACATAGGCCTCCCCTGGACCTCCACATGTACCGGTTAGATGCGACCTGCATCCAGCGTGTCCCGGCGACCTTCATAAGGTCGTCTTTCCATCTTGTTAGTCGACGTCCTACGCTGCGTTTGCCTAGCCGTGGTCTCCACTCGAGCACTTTTCGACCCCATCGACTATCTGCTCTGCGTGCAATGTGGCCTGCCCATTGCCACTTCACTACGTGGCAATGGGCAGGCCACATTGCAGGCCACGTGGCGAACTAAAGTTGACATAGCCTTCCGGATTAGCACGGAGGGCTATGTCAGTAACTTTAGTTCGCCTACGGATCTCCTCATTTCTGATTCGATCACGCAGAGAAACTCCGAGCACATATTACCAAGGGCCAATCCCTTTGGCACTTAATGCGATGGTCACCAGTGTGGAACTCAAATGTCAAATCGCGTGAACAGCGACTGTTATGAACATGTCGTAATAATCCCTAATCTACCTATATCATATCCTTAGTTTTGTTTATACCGCGTCTAATCGTTTGTCGTCTGCATATCCATAAGAGTGTAGCTAGACTGACGCGGAGCGGAGCGGAGCTTTGGGAGCTCAGCCAATGAGACCGCATCACAGTGTTTCGAATTCGAATTTGAAGAATGTAATTGGTCAATTTTGCACAGCACCGCTCCGCGTCAGTAGAGCCGCAATCTAAATGTATAAAAGAGGACTTACCGAGAATATTCTCAGTGGCAACTTGCATGAGAATGTTCTCATGAAAATTTCCAGTAATTTTTGTACATTTTGGGAATGTTCTGTAACTTGTACATTGCTTGTATATTGACCAATTACATTCTTCAAATTCGAATGGAAATCGCGTCACTCTCGTTGCTCGAGCGGTTATAATATGATGCAGTAAGATTGGATATCCGGTATTCTCTTCATACAAAATAACGATTCTTTTTTCGTTCTCTTTCGATCTTCGGACCATAAATTCTTCGTTAATGGAGTAGTTTAAACATACGATGTTGTATTTACACAAAATATTGAGTACTACATAAAGAGTATACAACATTTTTAATTATTGGGCTATTTCGAGGATATCTTAAGAAACCGATTCCAATCAATCTACCATGATCTCTTAAATACGATTCAGTTTAGGTTCATTCATTATGTTTTATCTGGTGGCTTATGATGGTCCCGTTTTATCTATTTATCGTGCTACGCATCACTTTCGCACTTACATACTTGTTAGAACCTGACGGCAACAACGACAAACGATTAAACACAGTACCATCATAAGCCTACTGATAATGATGGTCAGACTAGTCGATTATGATAGCCATGCTATGATTATACACCTACCTGAGTACAGTCTTACTAAAAACTCCCCCCTAAAATTCCAGATGCGGCGGCTCTCTAATCTCACGCCGCCACGTCGTGACAGCGGGCCACTGCGTCGCACGCGCACAGCCGCGTCACGTGCGCGTCACGCTCGGCGATTACGTCATCAACTCGGCCGCCGAACCGCTGCCGGCGTACACGTTCGGTGTGCGCGGGATCAAGGTTCACCCGCTGTTCAAGTTCACGCCGCAAGCGGATCGGTTTGACGTTGCGGTGCTGACGTTGGATAGAAACGTGCATTACATGCCACATATCGGTTAGTACAGTGTATCGTTTTTACACAGTTGTGACCCTACTGAGCTGGGTGTTAAAATGCCGGTGATTTATTTGTGTATTTCATGTAAAAATAATATACGATACTATGTAGTATCTCATCATCAGCCTATGATAGTCCACTGCTGGACATAGGCCTCTCCTATTAACTATGCGTATAGACGCATTAGGAGGTAAATGCCCATAATCGCCACGCTGGGCAAGAGGATTGGCGATCGCAGTAATGTGTCCACTATGATGACGCTGCTATCATCAATATTTTGTCAAATAATGGTCAGTGACACTTCAATCCCTTACGACACCCGCAGGAGGAGTTGGGGTGGTGACAAATGTATTCTTACTGCCGTCACCACACGTTCATTGTTTCGCAATTAATACCGAAACGTAAGGACGGGTAGCAACAACATTGATTACGCAAGACTTGATATTGGTATTGAATTACGTTTAACATTAAAATAACACTCTTTATTTATTTATTTATCTCTTGTAACAATACTTGCCAAGACGACAATGGCGAAATAAAAGCGCCAAGTATAATATTCACTCAGATACTTAACGATTTTTTTTTTTAATATTTTTGTATGAATCCGACGGGTCAGGTAGGTCAAAGTAGTAGAACCGTCCGTTGAAAATCAATCCATTCTCCCTGAATGTTAAGGGTTTCCCATTTTTTCTAATCTAAACCTCATACCGAATGTTTTTTTTAATATACAGTGTGCTTGGTAAGCGGATGCAAAGGCGAAAGTGGGTGATAGTCCAGGCCATTTAGAGAATTTTATACGTACTTGTCTTGCATAAATGTCATTAAATTAGTTTTTTTCCTTCCGTCCATTTCTATCATTCTTTATTTTCAAAACTGTACAATGTATATACATAAATGAAATCTAAGTAACCTACACTATATCTAAGATTGGCCCTTGTGGCATTGTACTGAGAATGCTGGCGGCATTTCCTCGTTGTATCGCAATACTGATGCGTTATGCGAGGAAGTCGCCAGTTCGGTTTTTAGTTACGTTAACCAGACGTTTCACGATTTCAGAAAACAATTTGCATGCGCCCCATGAACCTGAAGTTTCTACGCCGAACGGATTGTACTCTGATCCGAGGCCCTTGTATTTATTATGTTTTAAAAAATTGGCATTTAAGCCATAGTTACCGGCTTAAATGTAGTTCCTTCGCTTGTTCATTCTATACTTTATTTAAACTGGTAATTAAACGTATTGTGAAAATACAAAGCAAAATTATTTATTAACTAAAAAATATTTTGATTTGTACTTTCAATTTTTCCCCAGTAGTCACACTACTTAATACTATATAAATTATAAAATAAATATTAGATGTCATATACCAAAGAATAACGACCAAGATCACCTAACGTCCGAGGTGGGGACTGGTAATTAATTCCATATTTTCCTCTATTTCAGCACCCATCTGCCTGCCAGAACGTGGCAGTGACTTCCTAGGACAGTACGGGTGGGCGGCCGGATGGGGCGCGCTCAGTCCCGGGTCCCGACTACGTCCACGGACGTTGCAGGCTGTGGACGTCCCAGTTCTGGACAATAGGGTGTGCGAGCGGTGGCATCGAGCGAATGGTAAGGAAATATTTGTTTGGTTGATTTAGCATTTGGCCTCGGCTACGGCTATAGACGTTGCAGACTGTTGTCGCCCCTGTGCTGGGCAATAGGATGTGCGAGTGGTGGCATCGAGCGAATGGTAAAAAAAATGTTTGGTTGATTTAGCATTTGGCCTCGGCTACGGCTATAGACGTTGTCGACTGTGGACGTCCTAGTGCTGGATAATAGGGTGTGCGAGCGGTGGCATCGAGCTAATGGTAAAGAAAAACATATTTTTGGTTGATCTAGCATTTGGCCTCGACTATGGCTGTAGACGTTGCAGACTGTAAACGCCCCTGTGCTGGACAATAGGGTGTGCGAGCGGTGGTATCCAGCGAATGGTAAAACAAATATTTTTGGTTGATTCGATTTGGCCTCGGCTATGGCTATAGACGTCACTGTACTCGGTAATCAGGTGTGCGAGAGGTGGCGAGCTAATGGTAAAATTTTGTATTCTTTTGGTTCATGCCCCATTAGATAATAATATATGGACGATGCAAACTGTGGACGTCCCGTTGCTGGATAATAGGGTGTTCGAGCGGTGGCAAAGAGCTAACGGTAAAATATTTTTTTTTTGTTTGATCTGTCATTTGGCCTCGGCTACGGCTATGGATGTTGCTGGCAGTTGACGTTCCTGTGGGTACTTGAAAACTAAATTGAATATGCATCATGATCATGACCAATTTGAAACGGATATTATATTTTTATTTAAAAATCCAAATAGATTAACGCAACAACTTTGCACACATCACTGCCCAATACATAGCACCTCGTCACTTCTATATTATACCTTTCTATAATTATAAACGTCACTCCCCACTAGTCAACTACTCGCGACGTGTGGTCACAAACGCGTGTGCCGCGCTTACGCGAGGACACTGTGGATTGTGGAATGAGGGTTTTCTGAAATGACGTTCACTAGGCAGCACTGAGGCGTCAGGTCCAGAAACTTGTCTAAATTCTCAGAGCGCGTATAGTTTCGTGTTTAAATGTTTTGTATAAGTTAATAAAATTACATAAAAAAATAAAAATACCTTCTAGTTGGTTTTTCTTTGGAGCTAGATTATTGTGTTTCTTAGCGGGACCTTACGGCTAAGTGGCGCTAGTGACATACGTTTTCGAGAAAACCCTCATTGGCTCTACGTTCGCGATTCGCTCACGAGTAGGGAGCGGCATTGTCTTAACAATATCCTAATCAAAAACCTCTATTTTCAGGCATAAACGTGGTAATCTACCCAGAAATGCTCTGCGCGGGCTACCGCGGCGGCGGCAAAGACAGCTGTCAAGGTGACAGCGGCGGTCCATTGATGCTAGAGCGGGCCGGCAGATGGTACCTCATTGGTGTCGTCTCAGCTGGCTACTCTTGCGCAAGTCGCGGACAACCGGGGATTTACCATAGAGTGGCGCATACGGTTGATTGGATTAGTCATGCGACGACTTTATCTTAGCTGGTTGAAGACCCTTTAAGGCCCATTGCATAATAAATTACAACGAAATTATAAATATTGAATGTCAAATACCAAATAAAAAACGACAAAGATCACCGAGGTGGGAATCGAGCCTACGTGCTCAGCTTTCGCGGCTGATGCCTGCACCGCTCGGCCACTCGGTCTTAGCAACCACTAGCGTTGAAAATGTTGGAAAAATTTCAAATTGTTTTTTTCGGGAATGTATGAAAATTTAGTTTTTGTCCGATTTTTTCGGGTTTTTACAGAAATAATCAATGTCACTGTTACTGTCACTCCTTGCCATCTGTTTCAATTGATTTTTCCTCGGTGACATCGCGTTCTCCTGGTATAAGTGAATATTAGACCTAATTCTCCTTGGTTTAGAGTTGAAAATTAAAGTAGAAATTTACATTAATTTTTTCGAGAAAATCCGGAAGAAAACAAGCTGTTTGGAAAGAAACGGGATTTAATCTGGAAATTTTCAACGCTAGCAACCACCAGTCAATTCTCTCGGGTATATGCAATCCTTTACAAGGCTAGGCGCCTTTGACCATACTCTAAGGGCAAGCAATACATGCATGCACCTCCTATTAGAATACTTTACAGTTTTTCTAGAATAGAGAGCTGGCGCTGCCATCTATTGAACTTAAAGTGAAAACACAATTTTTTGTAATTTATTATGCAATAGGCCTATGGACAACTGCGGATTAGTTGAGACACTTGTGAATGTTTATCGATTGTTTTTTCGAGAGTATTCTCCGTATGGAATAAAACATTCTCTTGAACCTAGATTGTCATGTAATAGGCCTTCTTGAAAAATATTGAGCATTTACCTGTCTGTCATAATTGTTTTCAACTGTCTGTCATAATTGTCTTCAACGAGTTAAGCGCGTCGCAATGTCCATGGGGTGTGTTCACCAAAAAAAGACTTTGAATAGGATTGTGCCAACGTGAAAATGCAAGTGCTTACCAATCCAGTGATTTTTATATGAATAGAAGTCCAGACGTTCAAAAGCATCTGAACATACACTTTTAATAGACTTTGCTCAGATAATTTTGAGCTTTTTAAGGTGCGGTTAAACTAAAAGAGCATTCGCTGTTCTAGCGCCCGTTCTAAGAAATCAACCAATCACGTTTTGTTACCGATCGAATTTCGAAGAGTGGGAGGTTAGAACAGCGAATGCTCTTTTAGTTTAACCGTACCTTTAGTAACTTCTAGAATTACAATGACTTTACAATCAGAACTCTGTAACATTACCAACGAGATGCTTCTAGAACTCGTATGGTACACTGAATCCCCTAGGCTACTGAAAACCTTGTCAAAATGGCAAGTGGGAAGAGATTTCTTTCAATTTGATTTATAGCATTACTTTGATATGGTTCTTGAGTTTTCCAGGGTTACAACTGGTAATTGTACCCATATTTAGATACAGGAGGCGTATATGAAGGGTCCACGGAAAGGACATGCTTAGTCCTTCTAAAAATCAGGGCAGCGGGTTAGTATCACTCTATAAAGCAACTCGTCTAAAACGCAGGTTGTCTAAATCGCAGCTCGTCTACATATCAACACGCCTAAAAGAAACTGGTCTAGTCTAGGTACATGATTTTTTTAAGTGGCAGCTGTGATATTAACCCAAAGCACC
The DNA here is from genome assembly GCA_025490895.1 of Thaumatotibia leucotreta. Lineage (NCBI taxonomy): Eukaryota > Metazoa > Arthropoda > Insecta > Lepidoptera > Tortricidae > Thaumatotibia > Thaumatotibia leucotreta. Next base: position 86,103 of record JALPQI010002209.1, read on the forward strand.
ATAATCTATTATAAGTATAAGGTTGATTTTCCTTATGAAATTTGAATTGACTAGACATGTTATTTCCGTTGACCCTTCATATATTATAGTCCATCCTGATTCCTGGATTGTTTTACATAGTATTACTATGGTATTGTACATCCAATAGTAAATCATGCAACGAAGGTCGTAAAAATATATGACTGCCAGTTAACCCTTAGGTGCATTTATGGTATCACACATTCTATTTCTGAAATGACTTATGTAAACAATTGATGCCAATTAGAACTCTGTTGCTCAGTGTGACAGTCGCAATTGATTACTTATTTCGACATGTGTCATTTCGGTCGTATCGTTTTTGATACTGTATGCACCTAAGGGTTAAGTCTGATGACATACGACCATGTTAAATATGTTTGTGGATATTACTGTGTAATATGAATCCCTACAGGTACTAAATCTGACATATAAATATATTAACGGGAACATGGAATGGCAAATGTAATGGTATTGTTTCTTTACGACTTCACGGATGTCCATATTAACATAAAAAAGTAATTAAACAGTTCAACTCACGTATATTTGAAGGAAATCATGGCGAATTCACATCTTATTGTGTTAAAAGTAAGGTGGTTTTTCCTTCTGTAATTTGAATTGACTAGACATGTTCTTTCCGTGGACCTTTCATTTAGTCACTACAATACTTTCTGTCATTTACTCGATCCATTTTTACCCGGTTTGGTGACTTTACCCGTAATAGGTTTTACTATTAGTGTTCAAATTATGACAGAGTCCTTGTAAACACAATAGCACTACATATACAATTCCATGCTTTCGATAATTCTAAAAATCTCGTCTCGATACACACTAGGTTATCCTTACAACGAATTTTCACTGCATTTTAAAATTTGTTTCGTAAGTGACGCTGAATCCTAGCTGATTGACACAAGGTTCTATCTATAATGACAGTTCGTAGAAGATAGAACTTTATAGCATTGGGACGACGGTGAGCTAAAAATTGTGCGATCACTCTGACTCTCTTTTTCTCTTATAATGTTATGCGGAAAGAGAGAGACAGGGCGATTGACCTTTTTATCCTGGTACCGGATTCGGTTCACGGATATATAATGTTGTTGCCGTGAATCGGTTACCGTAGAGGCCTATTTCTCGAAAGCTTGTAACCTGTAATAATTCAAGCCACAGATGTCATACATACCATAGATCAAGCAAACGTATCTACTTAGCGTGTCAAATAAACTCGGTGAAATCCATTGAGTTGTCCGTCATTAATCGCAGCTTGCAGCTTTCGGGCGTCAAATTTTGTAAGTTGAAGTGAACAAAAACATTAATAATGCCTCCTTAAGTAATATTAATTGCAACAACACAAAAAAATATGAATACTCAAGGGCCTGAGGCATATTTAAAATCACAGGCATGTAACAACTTCAGTACAAAATCTAACACGCTCGGCCGCCATACAAATGAATGAACTTGTTTCTTCTATCCAAATCTAATTCGGTGATACAAGCGGAAGTCCTTATCTATTTAAAATTGTCAAAAAAAGACCACTTGTATTACAAGGTACGAGCTTTCGAGAAATGGGCCCCAGCTAGGTATACAACAGAAAATTCTCCAAAAGGTTTCTACGAGTTGGTTCCATATGCCCTAATCTATCAAAATACTGGGATGTATTATACCTTGATCTTAAGGGTGCGGCTCCACTGACGCGGAGCGGAGCGGAGCTGTGGGAGCTCGGCCAATGAAACCGCATCACAGTGTTTCGAATTTTGAATTTAAAGAATCTAATTGGTCAATTTTGCACAACTCCGCTCCGCTCCCTAAATAGGATACAAATGATGACACGGACAGAGTCAAGCACAGGGTGCTTTGACAAGTTGCCAATTGCTAACGCTTAATCGTCAATCGTAAACGAAAGGCTCTGAACTGTTTTTGTCGCACTAATATAAAAGAGTGACAGAGAGGGAAAGCTACGATACGATAAGCGTTAGCGATTGGCAACTTGGCTAAGCATCCTGGATAGTTTAACTCATACCTACGGAAATTATAGGAAGGTTACAAATCGCTGCCCCAAGATTACAAAGTTCTATGTAGCACTTGTCAGCTTGCAATTTCAACATTGTCACACTAACACTTAGGCACTGGTCGAAAGATACGCAGTCCCGTGTAAATAAAAGAGACACCGCGATACTCGCCCAGCTATTATCGCCGGGCGAGTATCGCCGTGTCTCTTTTTTTACACGGGAGTGCGTATCTTTTGTTCGTGTTTGTAGCCGATAGTTCATAGCTCAGTAGCTCGCGGTGAGACCAGTGCCTTAACCCAGATTTAATAATCCCGAAAATGTATCATAGAACTTTGTAATGTTGGTGTAGTGAAATATAGTTTTACTTCCGTGCTACTTTATTCCCTAAGTGGGAGAGAGAAAAAAACTGTCATGTTTTATACTAAACCAATAATGTATTGATAAAAATCTCATTAAAATGATTAGGCTAAAATTGTGATAATGTCTTTGCAATTGAAATACTCGCCAAAATTGCAATATTGAACGGTGTATTCTTTAGTGCCTATAAAATGTAAAATGTAAATAAACTTAGTTGTACATAAACCACTAATTCTTGTGTAAATATTTATGGAAATAAGGACGCTTTAAATAAATTATTGTGGAGCATATTTATTTTCTAAACGAGTTTTAAGTACACCATTTTTTTTATTTCTTGATTGACAATGTAAGCACTATTTAAGAACAATTTAGGGTAATAAAGTGTATTTATTGTTAATTTATATTTTGACTTTTCATTTCAAACCCGTCAACTTGATCAAAACGCAGCTTAAACACGACATACTGTATTAGGGTAGTACAAAATAGTACACTACGATACAAGTGCGAAAAACATGAAATTTGAAACGAGTGGCGATGTATTAAAACACGACCGAAGGGAGTGTTTTAAATCGACACGAGTTACGAATTTCATGTTTTTGCACGACGTTTTTTAGTAGATGGCCCTCCGAAGTTTCGGACCTGACGTAAAATGAGCCATTTCTCGCACTAGCGCGTAAAAAACGCACCATCTGTACTAAAAAATAAAGATCGAAACGCGTGCAGATAAATTAAAGCACGACCGAAGGGGGTGCTTTAAATCGACACGATTTACGAATTTCACATTTATTTGACTGTTAACTGAGGATTGAAAAATCAGTACCTATTAAGAAAAACATTCTCGCAGTATGACGTCATAAAGAACTTTTTAATTATAGGTAATTAATTCAAAATGAAAGTTTACGTTAATTTCGTAATATGGACGGTTTGGATTCATTGAAACATTTTGTGAAATAAAATTATTTAAAAAACGGATTATATCGCGTAAATAATTTTTTTATATATTTATTTTCAAAACTACAATTATTACAATTTACAATTTTCGTATTTCCAGACATGCGACGCTTAACGACATAATCCGCAGGTCTCTTGCCACGATCAACGTACCTGCTCTTCTTGAGCCTACTGGTATTATTAGGGATAATGGTAAGAGACCTGATGGTGTGTCTTTGGTTCCTTGGAGCTTGGGACGGATGTTGGTATGGGATGCTACTTGCGTAGATGCCCTGGCACCGTCCCATCTTCAACGAACTACGTTTAAGGCAGCCGCTGCGGCTGAAAATGCCGAATTTTTAAAACGTAATAAATATAAAGGCCTCGGCAAAGAGTACGATTTTGTACCGTTTGGCGTAGAAACTTTAGGTTCTTGGGGCCCCAGCGCACGAAAATTGTTTGCTGAGATCGCGAAACGTCTGGTTGATGTAACTAAAGACCGAAGAGCTGGCGACTTCCTCGCACAACGCATCAGTATTGCGATACAGCGAGGAAATGCCGCCAGCATCCTCGGTACAATGCCACTGTTAGCAGAGCAACTCGTCGATGCGATGAGCGTAGCACAGTGGATTAGAAGAGTGAGGTTTTGCATTGAAAAACACTACGTCCATAAGCAGCCATGTATTCTTCATAAATACGTAACCGTTTACATCGTTGAATGGTTTAAAATTAACTTATTATATAAATGATGTTGAGACAAAAATTACATGGTATCAGATCAGAGATCGGAGGAAAAAGCAAGTGACAGCTATGCTGTTGCCAGTGTCTTAAAACTATTAACCTAAGGATGCCCATGTATGAGCTAGTCGTATAAAGGTGTGCCATAGACTATCCAACACTTCCCCTCTAGGGCACACATTTATTCCAGCAAGAAGTACATAGAGTCAAATAAATTTCTAACACAAATTTAAAATACTAGAAATGGTAAAAAAAAAACTTTACAATTGACTCTACCACATTCTTTACAATAGGCTCTGACAATGTACACTTATATGTCTATCAGTCAAATAGATTTACAATGAAATTTGTTTGTTCTTCAAAGATAAAAGAAAAAGAACACAAATATAATGCAAAAAAAATTTAAGTATACAGTCATTTTAGTTTATGCATGCTCTAGTTACTTTATTTGCTTAACAAACGTTCATAGCTCTAACAAACTTATCATGCTTAACTCTACCTAATGGTTTCGTTAACACATCTGCAATCATATGTTCTGTAGGTAAGTACTCTACTTTGATTACATTTTTAGATATTAAATCTTTTACATAATGATACCTTATGTCGATGTGTTTCGTTCGCTTGTGACAGTACTCTTTAGCTTGTAAGAGCTTTTGTGCGCTCTGATTATCATTATACACAATACAATTAATCTGTCTAGGCAAAATCTCATGTAACAAATTTTTAATAAATGATACGTCTTTACAAACATCAGATATTGCAAGGTATTCACTCTCACATGATGATAATGAGACACATCTTTGTTTTCGAGACTCCCAATTAACTGTATTATTTCCTAACTTAATGACATAGCCAGTGTAGGATTTTCTGTCAGTTATATCATTGGCCCAGTCCGCATCAGTAAAAGCATATAAAGACAAATTCTCATTCTTATGGAAACATAGAGAATAATGAATTGTGCCTGCTAAATAACGCAAAATGCGCTTCGCTGCTAACCAATGTGACAAATCAAAACAGTTGTTGAACTGACTAAGTTGACTACATGCATATGATATATCTGGCCGAGTACATACAGACAGATACATCAAACAACCTAGCAGCTGTCGATAGTTATAAACATCATCCTGTAAACAGTCATTATTTTCAGATCTTTTAAGTTTACAGTTAATTTCCATAGGTGTGGCTGCGGCCTTACAATTATCCATACCAAAACGCACAAGTATTTTTCTGATATATTCACTTTGATCTAGTCTTAAAGTTCCCTTAACTCTATCCCTAGATACATTTATACCTAGACAGCTCTTAAGTGGACCCAAATTTTTGACATTAAATTTATTTTCCAAAATTCGTAATAAATTGTCCTTATGTGAGCTGTTCTGACTGTAAAACACATAAAAGTCATCAACATACAAAGCCAAAATTACTAAATCATCTCTGTTACCTTTTACATATACACAAGGTTCACATTTAGACTGTATGAAGTTATGTTCACTGAGTAGGCTATGTATTTTACAGTTCCACATTCTACTTGCTTGTTTGAGACCATAAATACTTTTCTTTAACAAACAAACCTTATTTTTGTCATTGCTACAGAAACCAATAGGTTGCTCCATATATACAGTTTCATTAAGATCAGCATTGAGAAAAGCTGTTGCCACATCTAGATGGTCAATATTTAAGTCTAGCTGGTTAGCAATACTAAATAAAATTCGCATTGTCGAATGACGGACAACAGGAGCGAACGTTTCGTTATAATCAATGCCTTCACATTGTGTAAAGCCCCTGGCAACTAATCTTGCTTTAAACCGTTGAAAATTACCAGAAGCATCATGTTTAGTTTTGTAAACCCATTTACATTTTATGACATTTTTATTTATGGGCCTATCCACAATTTCCCAGACATTGTTTTGAACTAGAGCATCATACTCACATTTCATGGCATCTAGCCATTGTTGGCTGTTTGAGCCAGTTACTGCTTCCTCATAGGTAATGGGTTCATCAACCAACGGAGAGGGTCCATGAGCGAGTAAAGACATATCATAATCTAAATACCTCGCAGGAAGTACATTGCGTGTGGAGCGAAGCGAACGTTGTGGTGTAGCGACGGCCACAGGACGAGTCGCGTCACCTTCAGCCACGTCAAGGAGTGGGCTCACTGATTGTGGGCTCCGACAGTCTCCTGGCGAATCAGCTGTGCTAGAGTCGCCGCTCCCAGTGCAGTACTCATCGGATTCTCCTCCTGAAAATGATGAACTTCTGTCAGATGAATTGACATAATTATTTTCTACATTATTTAAAATATCATTATTATTATGATTTAAAATTTCACCATTATTTTCAATTCCATTATCATTATTTGAATTTATTTGATTAAAATTATTCTGACTAGAAACATTACCATTATCACAGATCTCTTTCTCAACATCATCATAAGTATAGATTATATCGCTTTGGGACAATTCTTGCAATGGGTCTGTATTAGGTCTATAAAATCTATTCTCAACAAATGCAACATTTCGAGCTTTAATAACCCTTGTAGGGTCCAAAGGATCAGCTAAGCGATAGCCTTTAGAAGTATCGCAATACCCTACAAATATGTATTCCTTTGCCTTAGCATCCAATTTATCTCGCTTGTGGGCAGGTAACAACGAAAAAGCAGTACAGCCAAAAACCCTGAGGTGTCTAAGGTTGACCTTTTTGCCAGACCAAACTTCCTCAGGTATAAGTCCAGCTAAAGCCGACGTGGGAGATCTATTTTTAACATACAAAGCAGTCATAACTGCTTCTCCCCAAAATCGTTTGCTGAGACCAGAGTGCTGTAACATGCACCGTACCTTGTCAAAAAGACTGCGAAAATTTCTTTCAGCCACACCATTCTGGCTAGAAGAATAAGGAATGGTTGTCTGATGAATAATGCCATGTTCTTTTAAATATTTGGTAAATTTAGAACTAGCATATTCACCACCATTATCGCTACGAAGGCAAAGTATGGGCAGACCCTTTTCCTTCTCTACCATAGCTTTAAAATTTATAAAACAATTAAGTACCTCTGATTTATTCTTCATTATATAAGCAAAGCTCTTCCTGCTGAAGTCGTCTGTAAAGGCAACCAGGTATCTTCCTCCTCCATGGCTTGCCTCTGGCATTGGACCGCATACATCACTGTGCACCAGCTCCAGCGGTCGTGTTGTTTTACTGGTGCTTGCTTTTGGGAAAGGCTCGGCCGAAAGCTTCCCCTTAATGCAAGCTTCACAGTTCTTCAGTTCTTCTGAATTCTGAAACATCACACCGCATGCATCCCTTAACTTACACATACCTGCTGAGTGCAAATGCGACAATCTACAATGCCACAAGTTCATCAGAGATGATGCAGAGGCAGCAACTGCAGCACTCGGTGTCACCTGCCTAGGTTGCAGGTCCAAAGAGTGCACCCTATTAGGATTATACCTATCAACCCCAGACGCTTCCCCTGAGAGCCTATATATACCATTTATACATTTAGCTACAGCTATATAGTTGCCAGGTGCCTTGTTTAGACTACTATCCTTATCATAAACAAAACACCCATCATAATTAAAGAGAATAGAATGACCATCTTTACATAATTTAGAAACAGAAAGTAAATTGGCAGATAAATTTGGAACCAACAAAACATTTTTAAATGTTCTCACCTGTCCATTCATACAAATGCTTAAATTTCCAGTTTTAGAACTAGACATCTTCTCATTATTTGCCAAGCTGATACAGTGTGCTTTAGTGTCCTTCACATCACTAAGCCAGCTCGGGTTGTTTACTAAATGTGAAGAAGCTCCGCTGTCCAAGTAAACATCTGTTCGATTCTCTGCAAAGAATGCTGTAGTCGTCGACTTTGCTTGATTGTCCTTCTGCCGCTTGTCCCTCTTTAGCTTGAAACACTTAGGCTTGATGTGGCCCTCTCGCTGACAGTATGTACACTTGATCTTCCCCTTCGTAATGTATGCCGTCGTGGATGTTCCGTTGCTGGATTTTCTCTGAGCCTCCTGCAGTAGGCGTGCCCGAACAAGGTCACTTTTCAGTGCATCTGACGATATACAATATGTTTCAAGGTTTGAAACCAAGGTGTCATACTCCACTGGTAGGCCACTAAGGAGTATTTCGGCAATTTCCTGGTCCTCGACCACTCTGCCTATATCAGCCAGCTGGTGTACTAAGGACATAACATATTCAATGTAAGCAGACATATCAGAATGTTCGTTAAAGTCTACTCTATGTAACTGCCGCAGAAGCAGTACACGCCGATACAGGCCCTTGTCCTCGAATATATCGGCCAGCGTCTTCCACGCTTGTTTGGCGCAGGTTGCAGAGCGAACGTGTTGATAAAGTGCAGGTTTTATATTGAGACAAACGCGAGCCAAAGCGCGCTGGTCGCGCGCAGCATCAGCGCCCGTCAGAGGTTCATTATCTTGTCTGTCAATACAATCCCAAAGTCCTTCCGCTATTAAAACCATTTTCAACGCAAATTTCCACGTATGGTAATTGTGGTCGTCTAGTTTTTCAATTGCTGTGCCACCCATGACAACAGCGGTCGCGGTGGCAGGCACGTTTTCGGCCATCGTGGCACAATGAAGTAAATGAAGTTGTTACGTAATGCAGGACGTAGTGTTGATTGATATTTTTTCTCAAATAGCTCAAAATGAATATCCACTTACGTGATGAATTCAGATTTCTTTTCTTCTTAACAACTGGGACAGATAACCTGTTAGCAGAGCAACTCGTCGATGCGATGAGCGTAGCACAGTGGATTAGAAGAGTGAGGTTTTGCATTGAAAAACACTACGTCCATAAGCAGCCATGTATTCTTCATAAATACGTAACCGTTTACATCGTTGAATGGTTTAAAATTAACTTATTATATAAATGATGTTGAGACAAAAATTACATGGTATCAGATCAGAGATCGGAGGAAAAAGCAAGTGACAGCTATGCTGTTGCCAGTGTCTTAAAACTATTAACCTAAGGATGCCCATGTATGAGCTAGTCGTATAAAGGTGTGCCATAGACTATCCAACAGCCACAAGGGCCAATCTTAGATATAGGTTAGGTTAAGTAGATTAGTTAGATTTAATCTATGTACGTAAATAAATGTTTCATCAAAAATAAGTTATATTCATAAATTAATTATTTTTTATTTTAGTTTAATTAATATAGGTACCAGATATAATCCGTTTAAATAGTTTTATATATCATGAGTCATCGCGGTAACCGAAGAAAATATTATGAAACATTTTAATTTTGACGAATGATTTATTCCACTTACACTTTTTTTGAATTTTTACAAAACAAATAAATCTACCAGCCAATAGGGATCCGGTGCGCGCGCACGTGTTTCTCAAGTAAAGTGTATAGAGGGCGGTAGTAGCGCTCGAGCGGTTCAGCCGAGAGGACGTCTGTGCCAAGTGTGGCGACGAGGGTTTCTTGCCAGTTCTGCGAGTGGCCTCTGGACATGAAGTTTCTGAAATATAAAAAAATAAGACGCTATTTAGTAATGCGTAAAGTGGTAGCTTTATCGTTTTATTTTATTGAGAAGCGGATTTGCTTAGGAATTTTAAAGGAAATTTCAATCTAATGCCCCTTTAGAAGAACACTTGGTTGACCTTGACCATTTATTTTTCTACCGCCTATCTAATCGTCAATATTAGGACGCATTTTCATAAAAACCAATACAGATAATAATTATCAAGACAAATTATTACCAAGTGAGATCTGGAGTTTCTTAAATAAATATCACTCTCTAAGAAAGGCAATTCAAATTTTATTTATGTTCGTCTATGTAGCATTTCCCATACAATTGTGAAATGAAACAAAATGTATCATTCCTAGCAGATGGGTCAAGTGAGCCGTGTGGTGATAGCAGTAAGAATACATTTGTCACCACCCCAAGTCCTCCTGCAGGTGCAGAGTCGACTAAGGGATTAAAGTGTCACTGACCATTATTTGATAAAAGATTGATGATGAGCAGAAGCGTCATCATAGTGTACACATTACTGCGATCGCCAATTCGTTTGCCCAGCGTGGCGATTATGGGCATTTACCTTCTAAAGGTGCATGCAGACCAAAAGAGCATTCGCTGTTCTATCCCCATAGTTAATAGGAGAGGCCTACGTCCAGCAATGGACTATTATAGGCTGACGATGTGGGTCAAGTGATTCTCCCCTTTGAACTACAAGCAATTCATAAAGAAGGAAGCTTTTCAAGCACAAGCGATTATATTAACTGGCTTTGCAAATCTTAAAATACAAATATCATCAATATTATGAAACATTGAAGTATATGTCTTTAGATAGTTTATTTGCTTACTTCAACAACTTTCCAGCAGATTTAGATCCGTAGATATCGCATCTGTTCATTGGTATGGTTTTCGGTATTTCCTCCTTAGCTCCGTTTCTGCCGAATACGGCTGCCTTACAGAGTTTCTCGAAAAGTTGGTGCTGGAGAAAACTGCTTAGGAAGTATCTGGAAGTTTAGGTAATGGCGTAAGTATTTAATTATGATAAACAGGCCCACAATGTCAGCAATATGGACATTAGCACTCTGCCTCCGCCTTAGTACTCTGATATTTGACAGCAATTTTATATGTTCGTTCTTTCATAGTTTAACTTGCGGTATTGTCGCGTCTAATACTCTTCTCTTTTTAATCAATACAATCAAACATAAAGGTAGCTACGAAAAGGCAAGGAGTTGCTGTTATGCAAAAGATGTGATATTGCCAAAGAAAAGACGCTGTCAATATCAAAAAGATAAAATCCACATGTATTTTAAATGACTAGCTAAAGTACTCCCGAATGATATTAGGCTATAGAATAATATTAGTATTTTTTGACAATCCATACCTTATAAATGGCGTATTATCAGGCACATGATACTTAGCTCCAGCATCAAATCCACTTTCATCTCTTTTTTCCGGCGGCGATATCCCCTGCAGCTCCATCGCCAAATCCCAAAACTCCTTATTCAACCCACCAGCCAAATCATCTTCAAAATACCTCCATCTATACTCATCTATAAGAAGAGCAAACGGAATCTGCGGTATTTTGTTCAAAGCTTGCTTTAGAAGTAAAATGTCATCTGTAGTTATGCTGTTCCAATTTGCACCGTACGTGTCTTCGTTCGATTTTTGAAATCTTTCTTCCAAAATTCCGTTTACGTTATCTTTTGTTTCTGATCTTTGAATTCTTTCTTCCCAGTTCTCATCTTTTATTTTTGATCTTGGAATCCGTCCAGATGTTAAGGTGTTTTCGGTCTTTGGTGGATTGATGTATAAAATTGAATCGTTAATTAGACCTAGCCGATAGAGGTGCTGTGGTGTTAGTACGCCATACATTATTGTGTCTCCGATAGTTTCGTGTAAAGCTGAGTTGGCTTGCTGAAAATGTTTCAGAATAGAGCAAGTAGATGGTTAGGTATAGAGCATGCTAACAAACTGTAGTATCATCATCATCATCTCAGCCATAAGACGTCCACTGCTGAATATAGGCCTCCCCTCTGGACCTCCACATGTACCGGTTAGATGCGACCAGCATCCAGCGTATCCCGGCTACCTTCATAAGGTCGTCTGTCCATCTTGTGGGTATGCAAAATGTAGTATGCAGTGACGAATAAAGAAAAAAAAATTATACTCTAAATAATGATGTAGGTACCTTATAATAATTGTGAAACTGTAATATGAATATCTAATAACAGAAAAACGAATAGGTACCTAAACAACAATTATAATATAAATGAATTCTAATAAATATACCAAGACTTGTACGTTTTGCAAGTGATTTCATAACTGTATAGCTATGAGGAAAGGCTAAGCGTCTATTGCTAGTATCTGCCAGTAAAACTGTTTAACAGTAGCACCTAAGGTGATAGGCGTATTTCTAGATTAAAAACTTGTTGCCTCTCTTTTGCACTTGCAAAATCGAATATAAGTATGATAGGGAGGCAACATATTGATCTGGGTTAGGTAGGCAGAAGGACTTACTCTAAATATACCAGGTTGATTTTCGTACGCCATGTAGTACTGAATATGTCCCAATTCGTGATGGACAACATACAAATCATCAGCAGTTGATCCCGAACAATATAGCAACCTGAAAATAAAACAAAATGTATTTTTATTCTTTGAAACCAGAGATATTAGGTTCCTAGGCTCAATCTAAATAATAATTTCATAAAAACAAAGCACCTTTTTCAAAAAAATCCTTAAAACCTGATTCTTCTAGATCTGGACCTATTATAGTCCACTGCTGGACGTAGATATCTTCTATTAACTATGCGTATGGACGCATTAGGAAGTAAATGCCCATAATCGCCACGCTGAGCAAGCGGATTGGCGATCGCAGTAATGTGTTCACTATGATGACGCTGCTGCCCATCATCAACCTTTTATCAAATAATGGTCAGTGACACTTCAATCCCTTAGTCGACTCTTACGACCCCCGCAGGAGGAATATTGTACACTTAGGGCAAATTTTTAAATCATTAAACTAACCAATTCGTTAGTTAAAATGATCACCACCCTTTTCTTAAATCATCAGTCAAAAAAGGACAGAGCTAACATCTATTTGACAGGTATTATTACAGATGTAGTGCAAAATCCTTTCTCTTCGGCTTTTCACGGAAACGCCCAAATTAATCTCCCTGTCTCAATTAGCTTCAGTCCAATATACACCGAAGTTCATTGTGACAGCAATATGAGTTCGGATGTTTCCATGAAAAGCCGAAGAGAAAGGATTTTGCACTCTGTATCTTGGGTTTGAAAAAAGAGTCCTTAGAGGATTATACCTGTAGTCGCCATTTTGGAACATGTCCGCTGCCGTCCCGTGACATCGTGTGTTCGGTCTTGGTCGCTCAAAAACGGATTCTCTCCAAAACTTGTCCGTCATGGCTGGCAGCCCGAGCGATTGGTAAAAGTCTTCTGCATGTTTTACCTGAAATAATTATGTTACTAGTATGTGTTATGGCTGCGTACACTATAGTTACATTTTATAGCGGGTATTGTACGGTCGACGACAGGGATATGCTGAGCTGCTCACCAAATACTGACGGCGACCGTACTCTCACTCGCGTATTTCTATTTATTCACGAGTTGTAATAAGCACCAAGTAAAATTATTTCGAACTCCCCATCGGCACACAAACCTCATCAAGGTTTTATCCAACGATGGGTCTTGTAATTTGATTATGTAACGTGTTTGTATTATTCAATAAAAAAAAAACAACTCTACGTAGATTCTTTGACTCTACATAGAAAACTTGGTTCGGTAGAATTTTTACATATTTCTTAACAAAATGATTTACTCTCATTGATATGTAGGGCAGCAGTAATAATACAATTTTATTTGTAGAAAATCCTAAAAAGTAGCAAGGCAAATGCATTTAAAGCCAAATGAATGATGAGCTTTTGTTGCATCGTCCATAGCGTCGGCTGAAGGTTAACTGGTAGATAATGATTTTTAGCACTAAGTTCGCCTTTTGTAAGATGTTTTTTGACATTTTTGTGCAATATGGTTAAATAAATAAATTATTACAACAATTTTAACATCGATTCCAGGTACATTACTTTAGCTTGATCGTGTCATGAAAGTTCCTATACTTGTCCTATTATCACGAGCTTAAAAATTCGTCGATTTCGAGGATTTTTGTTTCTTTCACTTTAACCAAGGCGTCATTAGAGTTACAGAGTCAAATCCTCGAAATCTTCGCATTTCGAAGTTCGCGATAGATCCACTAGTACACCATAAGATAAGATGTACCATGTTCACCGTCGTCCAGTTGGCATTCTTGATACTTTTGTCAAGGTCTATGGTCTGTGGTAGAATGAGATCAGCAATCGACTCCCAATTCTGGGACCATAAATTCCCTGGAACAATTATTATGTTCTAAAAATAACACATATTTTTAGGGCCAAATCAAATTAGTTTATGAAATATATTCATTTGTGGGTTTGGAGTAAACACACTACCTATTACCTAACATGTTGGTCGCCCTTTTTCACTGTTGTTAGGGTACACAAAATTTTACTTACATGATAATGATTATGACACATTACATTAGTACATTAGTAGTAAATAAGGCAATATGGTTTCAAAGTAGTGACGATATGCTACTAGGCCTATAAAAAGGGCCTGTTACATTAATGATGATGAGATGAGATACGCGAGATAGTTTAAAAGTATACTCTGTTTAGTTTGGTGTTTAAAAAAAGGTAAACAATCTTGCAGTATCTTTTTATTGAAAAATGCATAATAAAAATCCAAACTAGGTACTTAATAAATCAAAAACAATGTAAATCACTGTATTTCCTTGTTATATTATGTATATTTGCTAAAACTTATTTTCTACTCGTAGTTTTCAATAAAAATATACTGCAAGATTGTTTACCTTTTTTTAAACACCAAACCAAACAGAGTATAGTGACGATGCCATACTTTTACTAAAAGTAGAAACGTACCCAGTAAGTCTACATGTAACGTACATACTTTACGACATTTTTCTCTTGCCTTATTGTCCCAGATACGATTTTTTTTCTTTTCTTAAGTAGTAACGATAAACGCCAGTCTCTTTGCTGTTTTTTGTCAAAACCCATTACCCTGTAGGTATATATAGTAAATACCTACATAACAAAATAGATCATACCTAGTAAATGAGCAGGTATACCCCCTCGCTTAGGTACAACGTCTCCATACCGCTGCCGTAGGTAGTACCTAACTACCCCGTGTAGTAAGGAGTACAGCGGTTTGATTTGGTTGTAGAGTCGACGGCAGATTAGACGAAGGTCGACTACTTCCAGCTCGTCTCGCCAGGTGGCGCCTATGTCGGTGTAACCTGTAAAATAGAGTACCTGTAAAACAGTCTTCTTCTACGAACAAATAAAACATGGAAGTCGCAAGCCATAGTAAAGCCTTTCAAAAACGGTCCTGAATTTTAGTTGACAAGTGTCACCCACAGTAATGAAATTCAATATCAACCTATAAAAACTTAAACCGTCATTTAAAAATAGTTTTGATTGGTCCATCAAAGTTTTGATTGGATTTTCTATTAACGTTTGTCAAAAAATGTTGCGCCGAAATATGCGCGGTGGCCCATCTTGGCAACAATGAACAATTGTTTTTGGGGGCATTCTTGAGCTGGCGTTAGACGTCCATGTTATTATACATGGTCGTAGGACTTCTTACATAACATAATTTACTGTTTGTTTCAGTCACCAAACAAATATATCCGTCAGATAACATTGTCACTATAATTCAACGTAGTCGACACACTACTACGATCGTGTGATCAATCTTACCGTGGGACTGGGTTGATAATTGAAGACATGAGTGGTAGAACATGCTATGTAACAAAAACATAATTTCGAGTAAACTGCAATCTAAGATTTTTCCGCTGTAAAAAAGCAACGTGATGGTTAGGAGATTTTATGTTTTATGAAAATTTATATTCTATTGATCATAAAATAAATTCAAAATATTTTGGTTACCGTATGTTAAATAACAAAAAAAGTGTACATAACATGTTCATTCACGGTAAACTGATGAAAGTGTTTTTATTAAATACTTGCAGATTATTAATATAGGTAATTATTTCAAAAACATTTATATTTCGCTTATTTTACACAAATATAGTTTTAGTCCAGCAATAATTCATAAAGAAGCACCATGACAAATAAAAGTATTCTAAGTGACACATAACATCTTCTTCCGTATGAAAAGAACATAATCATACAGTATTTATTTTGGTCAGTGCATGAATGCGCTATGTTGCAATGTTCATGGAAGAACATGTTATGTCCGCTCTGAACTGTGCCGTTAACATGTTCTTCCACTGAGAATTTTACTTTTTGATGTACATAATATGTTTATCCATTGAGTTTAAGGCATAATATATATGGCCTGAAAACTCGAATTCTGTAAATGAGAAACTATTATTAAAGGTTTGAAATATACATAACATAAATCACAAAAAATCTAAATTTGGAAAAATGTTACATAGCATGTTCTTCCACTCACGTCTTCAATTATATTCTGGCCTCTCAGAAGTACGGCCAACTTCCCCTCATGGCCTCAGTGACATGTGACTTTTCTTCAAGACTTGGCTTCCAAAATTTAAAACAAAATCTTACCATTCCGCTGTGCAGCTTTATTCTCCATATCCACTAGCTCCCTATACGGCCTCTTCATCGCCGGCCCCATCTCCCGCCAGGACAGCCACAACTACCGCAGCACCTCCTCATTCTTTGAGAACCTCATCATCCTATCTCCTGTGTTCTGACGTTCCTTTCTCTATCAACTTCTTACCTGAACCTTCTTGCTCCAATGAAGCTAAGTTGTAATAAGGTGAAAAAACTGTTAGTATCTAGAGGTTTCTTACCTTTTGACAGACAATAGATTAAGTAATCACTCACTACATCTGTAAATAACTCTTTCCTCGATAAATGTTGTGTCAACAGTAGGTACTTTCAAATTCCCTTCTGATTCCGGTTTGATAAAAAGGGGAGTGTCGTTGTTTGGGGCTAGTATCATGGGGTCTAATTAGCAACTCGTCTATGGGGCTACTCGTCGTGAAGATTATCAGAGTAAAAGTTTACCATTCCGCTGTGCTGCTCTGTTCTCCACATCCACCAGCTCCCTATACGGCCTCCTCATCGTTGGCCCCACCTTCTCCCGCCAGGACAGCCACAACCACCGCAGCACCTCCTCGTTCTTTGAGAACCTCATCATCCTATCGAAGTCCTCGTCGCCGTTCAAGCAGAGGGATGTTTCAGCGTTTTCGTTTACAGACAACTTTGCCGCTCTGTAAAGATAAAAGGCCGTATAGTGACGGAATTAAGAATACATTTATCAACAATTCACCATCCCTACTCTTTCCACGGGTGTCGTATGAGCCGACTTAGGGATTGAAGTGTCACTGACTATTATTTGATAGAAGATTGATGATGGGCAGCAGCGTCATCATACTGAACATATTACTGGACATTTACCTCCTAATGTGTCTATACGAATGGTTAATAGGAGAGGCCTACGTCCAGCAGTGGAATGAGATAAGCCGATGATATGATGTGATGTGAAAGATAAAATTATTCGCCCCTACTTTGTTAACCCTCTCATGCACACAAAGCCATATGGGACCACTTTGGTTTTGAACTCTAGTTCACCGTTAGCAGGTTAAAAACATGTTTTGTTTAGTTACCTATTCTCAAGTTGTTCGACAGTTTGAGTCATTGTCAGTCGGAAAAGCAAAAGTTGTCCACTCGGTGATCAAAAGTTTTATAAATCTATGTTACGCTTTGATTGCATATGGCTATAGACCGGGGAACGTAGTTGTACCGTCAATTCCAAAATTAGTACTGGAATTCCTTAACTTTAGGTATGTCCACCGAAAAGGCGTTAATCTAAATCTGGCAATGACCCGTTTGTATTGTTAGTTGTTTAAAGAGGTGGAAAACATAATATAACAACTTATCGCGGCTTAAGTTTCTCTCTAAAAAAGCACTTACCTGGAAACTCCATCATATTTCAAATTTAGAACTCTTTTCGTCTTCGCAATATATTCCAATATGGCGGCCTCGACTCCTTCCAAATCAGTGGCATCAGTTTTATCCGCGGGGATACAGATTTTGGCATCAGAGTATATGGATTGGAGATGTTCGTACAATTTATTGAGTTTTCTGAAAGTTGAGTACAATATTTACATTAGCTGTGTGCACTTATCGCTTTGCCGCGTGGCGTGGTGGTACCAACAATACATTTGCCAGCACCCCCAATCTTCCCGTGGGAGTCGACTAATGCCCGGTTCACATTATTCCAGTAGCATTCTAGTCGAGCAACCCAATCCAGTACTGGAATGCTACTGGAATAATGTGAACAGACACTGGAATGCACTGGAATGCACCCATTCCAGTGAGCATTCAAGTCCAATTACTGGAAAGACCGTCAACTTTTCATTCCAGCTCACTCAATCCAGTGGCACTGGAATAATGTAGACAACCATTCCAGTTACAAACCAGTGCTAAATCATTCTCACGGAGGGATTTCCAATCCAGCTGCTCTTAAAAGACTGAAGTAATATAAGCGATATGCTCCAGTCCAGCACTAGACTGGATTAGACAGCTGGATCACTGGACTGGAATAATCTGCTTTGCCTAAAGGTTGACTGGTAGAGAATGCCTTATGGCATTAAGTCAGCCTTTTGTACGTCAAGTTTTTTCTTTTGTGCAATAAAGGTTAAATAAATAAATAATGTGAATAGCTATTACCCGATTTCTTAGTGCCCCCCCCCCCCCCCTCAACGAAGTCCTGGATCCGCGCCTGTTGATGAGTGGCAGTTTTTTCTAAATTTATTGCACGAAAAAAGAAAAATTACAAATGGCAAAGTAATGCATTCACTACCAGTCAACCATTGGGTTAAAATAGAGATTAATGAAGACAGAGTAAAGATTAAATAAGTTATAGGCCTCTCAGTGCGTCTACTGCCACTTCAGTTTAGCTATTGAGGGAGCTATATCGGTTACTTTGATTCTGCTGCGGATGGCCTCATTCCTAAATACACAAATAGTGCCCTCGCCGGGATTCGAACCCGGAACCTCCAGCTTTGTAGGCAAGATCACTACCAACTTAAGCTACGTGGCTGACAAATACATCAAAGATTGAAACTGAACTGATCAAAGACTTTCGTCTTCAGGCACTGACGACTGACGACGTCTATTCCTTTCTCAACTACTGTCAAGAATCTGGGTATTACCATGGATCAGACTCTTTCTTGGGCTCCACATGTAGCACAGGTCAGTAAGAAGATATCCCTTCACTCCTTAAGGCGCCTACAGAACTTTCTACCCTTGCACACAAAAACTATGCTCGCTCGCTCTCTCTTACTCCCACTATTAGATTACGCTGACACTGCCTACCTTAACATTACAGAGGAACTGCTTGACAAGCTCGAACGGTTACAGAATGTCTGCATTCGGTACATTTTCGGCTTGAAAAAATACGACCATGTATCCCACTACCGTAAACAGCTGAAATGGCTCCCTATCCGTCGTCGCAGAGATCTTCACACTCTGTCTCTTCTCTATTGTGTTTTTTTTACACCATCTTCTCCATCGTACCTATCTGAAAATTTTAAATATTTGGCAGAGGGCAGTGGTCATCGCCTGCGTTCTAGTGAGAATTTGTCCCTTTCAATTCCTCCTCACAAATTCCGGGGCTACGATAAATCTTTCGTGGTGCGGTCTGTCAAACTGTGGAATGAGTTACCTGCTTCGCTCAGGCAGTCATCGTCGGTAGCATCGTTCAAGGAGAATTTGAAAAAGATGTGGTTATGCGATGCGGTTACCTAATCCGTTTTTAAAAATTTGTGTTTTATTACCCCTTGTTTTATATTTATAATTATACTTTCCTACTATCTGTTATTTCTCAACTCCTTTCTTATGTAATACTTAATCCGGTCCGTTGCGTTTGTATTTATAATTATTTGTTTACTTTGTTGTACTAATACGTTGCTACTATTGTCTACTTTAAATGTTTTCTCTCATCTGCTCAAAGGTTAACTGGAAGAAATCCCTTATAGGGATAAGTTCGCCTTTGTACTTCCTCTGTCATTTTTTAAATCTCATGTAATCTGTGTTTTGTACAATAAAGAGTTATACTACTACTACTACTACTACTACTATAGTAAGGATTTTTTAAGGTACGTACTTCGCCTCGTCTATCGTGAAACTGGGTCCCCTACACATCAGATACGCCATCCTCCTCTCAGTCCCGTTCAGCAGCTGGTCCCTCACCATCGTGGCCAATCTTGCGCACTCCCTTCCTTCCCAGGTGATGCGCTGGCGCTGGTAGTTGGCTGACCTGGATTTCGAAGATAAATTTAAAAAATAAATCATGTAATAAAACTATTTAAACGGATTTTATCGCGTATATTAATTAATTTAAATACATATCGACGTTTCGAACTATTTTACTGGGTTCGTGATGATTTAAGCGGTTAAGTAGTTTTATTTCATGAGAAAAAGACAATTTATTAGCACAACGAGATTACAGTAGATTATAGGTACATAACATAAAACAACATTGCGAAAGAGTTTAGCTATGCATTCTACATAGACATTAAAATAAAAATTATGAGACCTAATATCAAATTCCACAAAAAAAATGTAATAAAATTCTTTTTAACATTTCCAATATTTTTTATCATAACAACAACTTGTTAAAATTATTTTTTTAAATGATTTTTTTTAGAGAGAGGTTTTTTCGTCAAGTCTATTCTTATTGTTTGATTGTCAGACAAAAGGTGTGGTAATATTAGAACACATTGTGGTAACATTGTAATCAAAAAAATTAAGTTTTATGACGAGTTACGTCTAAAAACTTATTTCAAAAAAAAGGTTAGTTATCTCTGGAACCAAGCCGTATTCAGGAAAATTTATATAACATTAAATACTCTAAACATGCTCAGGAATTCAGCATTAAAATCTTTCGGAATGCTGACGAGCACCGTGTATATATTATAACAAAAACCAAATGTAAATACATAATATAAAACTAAATGGCCCGCACTCACGGTTCTCTAAATCATCTCCGAAAATTGTTTGTACGAATATTACATCGCAACCAATTTTTAGCATAAAGTCATTTCGCCGAAAGATCATGTTCCAATTTAATCTTATGAAATCGTTTCATTTCCCAACTAAATGGTTGGCAATTCTATCTTTGCGCATGGTTTTTAATTGAAACTTTTTATAATACATATTTTCATGTGGTTTATGGTTTAGCTGGCATTTAGTTAACTAAATAATTACCAATGTTTTTGGGTTAAGTTTGGGACGAATTTTATGTAGGTATGTTTTTGTTTTTTTAATAACAGCTTACACGGGGATTAATGTTGATAAACAATTAAAAGTCGGGTTCTAAATAGTAATTTAGATGAAACTGATGAGGGAACGCAATGCCGAGGGAATAACAAAAGAGTCGGTTCTGGCACTCGCGGGCCGCTGCCGCGGCACGCTCGCTTCGCTCGCTCGGCTCGTGCGCTGTATGGTCGCAGTTTCTCCTAACACTCCTCCTCGCTTCGCTCGTCGTCGTACCTAACAGGACTCTGTGAAATGTTTTTTATCGGTATTTTTTTATAGGCAAGTTCAGAAACATGCTAAACAACAACAACAACATCAGGTAAAGTGCTGGTACTTAGTTTCTTAGAGGAGTCAGAAATCTGCATACATTTATTGACTATGGTTCTTTTTAACTAATTAGCTTCATATTTGTCTAAGACAAGTATCTAATTTTAAAGATTGGTTTAAATGTGTATTTTTTACTTAGTTCAAACACTGGTGAAACGTTATTCGTGTAATAGTTGTTAGGCCTAGTGAAAGGTTTGACAAATGATCAGTATGCTAAAAGCATTGTGTCATTACAATAATCCGTTTTATAATAATTCTGCCAAATGAAACGTTGTCATACAAAAATTTGCTAATTGTTGGTTGTCAAAGTGAACCATCGGCGAAATGTTGGTTGGCAAATGAAATTCGGACAAAAAAATTTCGGAGAATAGGCAGAACCCCCCACTTGACCAGCTATTAAAAAACAAAGGATTGTAGTGTCGCTGAGGATTAATTTATTGATCATAGCAGGAGTATCATTACTAGTGCACACACTGCTGCGATCGCCAATCCACTTGCTCAGCGTAGCGATTAAGAGTAGGTACCTATTTACCTCCTAATGCTTCTACCGCACGGGTAATACAAGAGACCTATGTCCAGTGGACTCATATAAATTAATGATAATGAACTAACAACGTTTAAGTTAGGTACCTCTCCAAAAGCTCAGTGTTGCCAGGATCCACAGAAGACCTCCACGATATGTCAGCGGCCATTGCATTAAATTTCGTGGTGACATCATTGATGTATTGCATATACGTTGGAACATCAGTGCAAGATATAGCTGTGATGGCAGTTAAGAAGATCAGTAGCTTCATTTTGAGCTATTTTATGCGCATAGTGTTCCTGAAATTAAAAGTCTTAGATTAGTCTAAAGAAAATCATTCATAAATAAATAAATAATAAATAAATATCTTGGGACATCTTACACAAATCGACCTAGTCCCACGGTAAGCTCAATTAAGGCTTGTGATGTGGGTACCAAGCGACGATATACATAATAGATAGATACATATAGATACTTAAATACATAGACAGCCATGACCAAGGAACAAATATATTTGTGATAAATGAATACACAAATAATGCCCTCGTCGGGATTCGAACCCGGAACCTCCAGCTTCGTAGGTAGGGTCACTACCAACTAGGCTACACAGGCTGACAAAATATATTCATAACTGGAACCATTCATTATATGAGTCGGTTAACTTCAAACTCGGGTAAATCAATTTCTGACATATTAAAAAAATTATATATATATATAATAAAAGCTTAAGAAAATGGGTTTGTTTCTATTTCATGGGTTAAGTATAATTTCGTGTAGTTTTTGAGAAAAATAAAGTTAAACTCACAATATTTTACAAAAAACAGGTTAATCCGTATGACAGTTTGCCGCGCAGATGTTGCGAAATATGCGCGGTGTCACGAAAAGCGCTAAGTATGTCCTGCCCATCTTGGCACAATTGAACAAAATGATTTTGGGGGCATTTTTGAGCTGGCGTTAGACGTCCATGTTATATATGGTTGCAGACGAAGAACAATACCAAGAATTTTCCCTGAGAACATTCCCAATTTTCGAAACTTTTCTTCGGTACATTGCTAGTTCTGTTATATTTGGGATACCCTCAAATTGATAATCGGAGATTGGACAAATGTGCGTCATTGCTCGCAATAATATGGACATGACTCCAAAGTTGATTGACAAAAATTAATCATTTTCAGCAAATTACCTATTTGACACGAGTAACTATGAAAACCTTTGTAAATAGTCACCTCAAAGTTTCGAAATCAAATTTCAAGAAATTATTCGTTTAATTATTCATTTAATCAAATTTTGAGTCATATCCATAATTATTATTGCGAACAATGACGCACATTTGTCCGATCTCTGCTGATAATTGATCATGTTTTTCAACCCACTTCACAAAAAGGAGGTCTTCAATTCGACTGTATGTTTTTTTATGTTACCTCATAACTTTCGACGGGTTGAATCGATTTTGATTGTTATTTTTTTATTTGAAAGCTGATGTTCACTTTGTTCACAGTGATTGGTCCAATTTGGTTCAGTTCTGACGAAGGCATCCATGATAAAACCATAAGTCTTAAAGGTCATTGGGCATTTTGTTCGGGCATATGACCCACTGCGTACACAAACGAAATAGGGCTAGGAATGTAGGTAAATGTAAGTGCTACTGAGTGGTATGAGTCGCATTCTTGCAAGGTGAAACCAGAAAAGTAGGTCACAACCGTTTACGCAATTATACAATGCTGAAAGTAAAAATATTAAAAACACTATTTCGGATACAAAAAGTCAAATAACTTTTTTTTCCCGGTTGATACATACCTACGGAAAAATTACATATTTAGAAAAGTGAGATTTAATTATTCGTCTTAAAGCTAGTTTGGTCTCTGTACGCGAAAAATCATATAGCGGGTCAAAACACCCAATGACCTTTGCATTAATCATGTGCACGACAAATAGACAAATAACTCGATACCACGGCAACCGATTTCGATGATTCTTTTTTTAACCGACTTCAGCATAAACCGTAAAGGTCCCGTTGGCACCAAGTCGGGGTCTGATGATGGGACCTT
>JALPQI010002210.1:0-89097 GCA_025490895.1 Thaumatotibia leucotreta
TGGATATCAATTTCTGACTAACGAAATTCGGATTAACAAATATATGGGAAAGAAAGGGATCCCGGTCAAATCAAAACCTAATTTGTATGTCCCAGAACCGTTAACTTCCGTAATGTCTACAGGAAAGACGCCCGTTTTCGCGAACGCTGTATAACCCAAACTAAGTAGCTAGCTAGAAAACAAGGGGTATCTCTAGATTTTACATTTTGAATTATGCCTGTGTAAGTGACTAGCTTGAGAGAGGGTAACTTAAGACAACTTGCGTTGCAGTAACCTCAAGTTGAGAAAATCAGATATCTTCAGATTCAGATACTTGAGATCCGGTTTTTCAATACGAAGACTGCTCATCCACCGTGAAACAATCCAACAAACATGCCTATCATTATAAATTACGAACAAAGCCAGTGAAACGGCCACGCAAGACCCAACGGGGTGTAGCGATAGCTCGGACAACACCATTGTTTAGAACTATCAAATTGTCAACCCCCACTTTCGTACTTTTTATAAAGTACAATATGAAGTACCAGGTCTCTATGTATTGTGATTCCAAGCAATATTTCTCGCGTGTTGTCGTGCTGTGAGTTACTGCCTCGGACTTTACTATGTGTGGTGTAGGGGAATTCCTTTTGCGAATCCTGTTGTTGAATTTTGTGTACATTGAGAACAATTTTGTGGAATGTGAGGAAGTTCCGAATAATGTTTTCAATGCGAACATAAGAGATTATTATGTGAAAGAAGATGATGACGTAAGTACAATCAATTTAGTCAAACATATTTAAAATACCTAAATGTTATAGCTTAGAATATTACATACATAAGTATTGCATCACAAGCAAAGTTAGAGCCTCCGTTAAATTACCAAGCTGTTACAGAAAGAGATCTTACTAAATTATTGCAAGAGTGACATAATACCTTTTGCTTCGACTTCATTAACTCTTAGCAGATAAGGCACTGGTCTCACCGCGAGCTAATAAGCTATTAACTGTCGCCTATAAACACGAACAAAAGATAAGCACTCCCGTGTAAATAAAAGAGTCACGGCGATACTCGCCCAGCTATCAGCTGTCACCGCCGGACGAGTATCGCCGTGTCTTTTTTTTACACGAAAGTGAGTATCTTTTGTTCATTTTTATAGCCGATAGTTCATTGCTTAGTAGCTCGCGGTGACCAGTGCCTAAATCCCAAAGGACTATTTCTGAACATAATGCAAGTTCAATCAATTTATGTTAAATTTTTATTTATTTTAGAACTCTACTAAAGTGAGAACCCTGCAAAAGGAAGAGGTAGGCCGATATGCTAGCTTTGCTCCGATTCGCAACCCAATACGCTTTAAGGTAAGATATCTGTATACAATAACAGTCAACTTTTACTTTGCAGCTCTTATTTCGAATAAGCAGTACTCAGTATCAATTTCTGCAATGTAGGGTAAGTGCTCCAGTGAATGAACACTTAAGGAAATTTTCAACTTTATTTATTTTTTGTGGCTGGGAGCAATAATGAAGTTTAAATATGAATGTTCTTATAGACTAAACCACTATTGTAGTTTTCTAAAATCAATTTTATTTTGCATTAGTGCTGCACAGTTTTAAATTATAGCTAACTGTAGGGGAAAAAATGGAAAATCACCAGTGAATGAACACAAAATTCTAGTAAATGAACAAATGAAACCAATGAATGAACTACCTTAAAAATAATGTATTAAAATGAAAAAAGTACTCTATTTTTAATTGGTAGTGCTAGTAATATTCGATAATTTAATTTGAACTTTAATGAGACATAATAACTATAAACATAATTAAACGACATAATTTACAGTTCCACATTTCTGCGTATTCTGGGAAGGTTCAATTAACTCTTCAGTTACCATTGATGAGTGACCTTATATGTCGCTTTCGTTAAAAAGTAAACTGGGCTCATTCTGCATATAAAGTGGTACCTGAATACTTTGGATTAACCAAAGATCTGTCTATGTTTGTTTCTTCAGTGGCATGAATTTGGACAATTTCGGTGATTTAAATAGCGTTGATTTAAAGATATTAAAACTGGCACTTAATAGTTCACTAGTTGCAACAGCTTTAAGAGGTTTGTCGAGAGATTCTTGGTCATATTGGAATTATTTATACGATTTTTTTAAACGTTTCATGTCTTAAAACCAGACAAAATACGAAATAAATGATTTAGTTCATTCACTGGTTTTCGCAATCCAATTAATGAACTAACTGCGTTTGCGGTAGTTCATTAAAAATTGAATATATCAAGTATTGTTCGAACACTGGCCCTTTGCTAGACAGCATATTTCTATTAAATCCAAAGAAAACCAAATCTTATAACAACCACTAAAACGTAAGTTATGGAACAAACAATTAATCACGCAATTCCAGTAAATGAACTCCCCCGTTCGGTCACTAGGTTTAAGCCATTTTGAGTTCTAGTTATAGAACACTGGATTAAAAGCCACTATTTGAAACGAAATCACATTAAACTATACTTTAATAGCATAATCATAACCTTCCGGTTTCAAAAAAGACGCACTGTACCTAGGAGATGCACGAAACGCACACAATAACACATTAAACACAACGTAAGCTTACCTAAATCCTTATAACACCTTCATATAAAAAACGAACATGCGCAACGTGCCCACTTTAGATCATCGCCACTTGGACACTGATGCATATGAGGTGATGTAAGTGCTACCAGAACTTGTTAAATAATATTCCTACCCGAAAAAAAAATATAACGCGTAGTAGAAATGTACAGAAAACTTATTTTACGAAAAAAACTTGTATTTTGTTCGTTCACTGGATTTGTTCATTCACTGGAGAACTTACCCTATCTATTTTAAACATAAATCTCTTGACACTCCACCTAGGTTTTTAATCGAACGATTGCTCGACATGTTTCCTTCTCATATAAGGAGCGAAAAACAATGTCGAGCAATCGTCGACTTTAAATGTACACAAACAATTTAAATTTTACAGTTATAATTACTTAACCATTTGAATTCAACATACAAAAATAAATCATAATGACGAGATTTCCTTGTATCTTCATATGAATAAACTGACAAAGTGGCTTTATGGCAAACGACAAAGTGGGACGTTTTACTAAACTCATTCAGCTATGTTGAATACGTATATACTCAATTTGACCGTCTTCAAATTTGAGGGTAGATTTAGATGGTTTGATTACCAACAAAAAAAATTAAAAGTACAGAGATGCCCTACTCTTATTCAAAAGCGTCTTCTATCCTAATTTAGCATTGGCAAGCCGCTGTTGCGAAAGGGTATTCTTTGTACCTTTGGGTTAGCGGCTTACTAAGTCAGGATACGTTTATGAATAAGGGGGTAAAACACAGAATTAGATTTGGATAGAAGAAACAAGTTCATTCATTTGTATGGCGGCCGAGCGTGTCAGATTTTGTACTGAAGTTGTTACTTGCCTATGATTTTAAATATGTCTCAGGCCCTTGAGTATTCATATTTTTTTGTGTTGTTGCAATTAATATTACTTAAGGAGGCATTATTTTTCACTTCAACTTACAAAATTTGACGCCCGAAAGCTGCAAGCTGCGATTAAAGATGGACAACTCAGTGGATTTCACTGAGTTCATTTGACACGCTAAGTAGATACGTTTGCTTGATCTATGGTATATATGACATCTGTGGGGTAAAACTTTAACTATGATCTGTCTCAGTTGGTCGATATTAAATGAATAAGTAGGAGCTCACTAAAAATCTGTATCTAAGTGTACTTGTAATGTAAGTCTTCATTTTATCTTTTTACCATTGCCACATCGCGTTTGTTTCAATATGGCGTCCCAAGACCTAATTGCTATTAATTTAATAAATGTCGCAACTTGAAGGATGTAATTATACTCAAGGTATTAACCCCAAGTAACTAGGTGGCTATTAAGTCTAGATCTCGCGTAGGTTTATAATGACGACGGTTTAAGCTGTTATTACCGTGACACTTAGCCCATTCATTACATTTCAAATGTACTGTGGGAATATCATTCGCCGTTCCACATTCCTGATAACTTGTCGGAACGGAAATGTGATTCAACTTTACGTCAGACGAAATAAAAGTTCAGTTTATTTGTTGCCGGTTCATTGTTCTGCCAAATCGAGAGCAGTAGAATAGAAATTGGTGTTAAAATATATAATCTTAAGCTCGGAGATCAAAGAGGCTCCTTCTTATTAGGTGTTTGTAAAAAAAATTACGGATTTTTTAATCAAAAATGCATATTATAGTATTGACGAATTTTATTATCTTATTTAATTGTTCTTAATTTTCTAATATATTTTTTTGTGTAATAAGTAATACATAATTGTGTTAGACAGAGTTAGACTGTTAATATTATTTAATGTAGTTGGTAATCTGGTAAGTTAAAGGCCTGTTTCACCTCACCACTCCCAAATAAAATATATCTGTCAGATAAAATGTTACCCGTCTCGTTGTAATCAATACAATCAAAAAGAGACGGGTAACGGGTAGCCGCGAGAAAGCGCTGATCTCGAGATTGACTGAACCGTATAAGGAGCTATGCTAAATAAGACAAAAGTACCTATACAAATTAGTATCACGCATTGTAAGGTAATGTGTAAATTCTCAGGATTCTCAGCAATTTACCGTCTAAGTGGGATCACACCACGGCATAGCGGGCAGTACTTTCCCGTGACGGGCGGCCTTCAGTTAGCGATATCTGATTCTCGGTAGGTGAATCAAGTTGAGATCTCTTGCTGATTCATACGTTCCTGGTACAATACAGTTTAGAAAACAAGAATAAAAACATCAACAAAGCAGGCTGCTTAGCCAAATTGCCAATCGCTAACGCTTAGTAGCGTATCGTAATTTTCCCTCTCTGTCATTCTTTCGTATTAGTGCGACAAAGACAGTTGGCTGCCTTTCGTTTACGTTACGCTAGCGATTGGCAACTTGTCTAAGCACCCAGGGCCCAGGGATAGTAACGTATTCGCATGTGTAAAGTAACCAAGCAACGAATTGGAAGCCGTTATACAGCATTGAAACGTAACGTAAGAAGGGGTAAATAGGAATGATGGGGTAAAAATGAATGTAGAGTAAACGGGTCTGTTAGCTTAGGACAAACAGTCCAGTTTAGAATAACACATATGAAAAAATCAGCTGTTCTAAACTGTTCTGTTTGTCCTGGGCTAACGGACCAGTATACTCTACGTTCCTATTTACCCCGTTTTACGGTTGTAACTGTGAATGCAATACAACTGACATAAATATTGACTAAATTAAGTTAAGAGTTTAATTATGATCCCACACTAAAACTTTGAAGATGTTCTACTACTTTTTCATCACACTTGCTGCGTTCCCGCGGAGCGGGAGTAATAGAAAAGTGAAATTCCCTAGGGAGTAATAGAAATGTCAGTACGTCATTTAATAATATTTTGTCTTAAAACTTATTTTTTTGTCGGCAAGTGTGATGAAAAACATTGTATGCATCACGGTCGGTAAGCGGAATACTAACTCGAGTCATAAAAGCCCTCCGCCTAACGGCGTCGGGCTTCTAATTGGAAGTAAAAAAATATCTAAATGTTGGTAATAGATTTACACCCTTTATAGGCTGATAGGCATTTCGTTCCCAGCACCTACAAGTTACGTTTGCTTTAAATCGCCACACTTACGCGCATCGCACAAATGTTTGGAAAGATAAAATCGATTTCTGTTCATGGCACAGCGCATAGGTATTAGGGACATCATTCAAAGTTTAGAATATAGCGCGTTATCCCAAATTATTCAGGTCAAAATAGTCAAAGGCGTCACAAAGACACCTCGGGACGAGATTCCTTCAAACGGAAACAGGGCCGTGTGAAGGGGCAGTGCCGAGTTGCCGACTTGCCCAGACGATCGTATCGAACCAGCCAACCGTGGACCCGGGCATTCTAATTGGATTTAATTATAAAGAAAACTAAATTGTACTTCAATTTCATCGAATGCCTTTTGAAATATAGCGCTTCGAGGAAAGGACTGTGAAATGATCTTGTGATAGATCGTTTGTGGCGATTGTCACATAAGTTATAAAGAAAATCGGGTCTAAATTATTTTCGTGGTCTTATTTTGTGTCCCTAAAAAGCGTGACGCAGTGGTGATCTTTGTATGTGATGATGTTTTGTTTTCAATTTCTGATGTATGGATTAAAATCTAGCGTGAAAAAGAAATACAAGTGCAGCGCATTTTTTTAGTATACTGAGACGAAATAGCAACTAAAAGCGTGACAGAGTGGTATGAGTATGAAACAAGACAACGAAAAGAATTTTGACCGAGTCACAAGAAACAAAAATATGTAAGCAAGTACCTAGTTGTGCCATCTGCTTTTGTTTTTTAAGAACTTTCTTAGGAATGCGACCGATCCGCGATTAATATTATGTGATTAAAGGAAATAAGAAATTTCTGAAACTGAACACAAATGCGTTTGCAATTTGATGTATCAGCTCCAGTTTATTTGCTGATGACATACTGTTTTGCCACAAAACTTATGGGGACTATAATTAGTTAAAAAAGCTCTAAGGACTCGAAAAAATACTATTTATAAAGCGAAATAAAATTAAATAGAATCAATGCCCATTTAAAATACTTCGAAATATACATTACATAAAAAAATATAAAACGGACATGTTTGGAAAATTTTACCCTAAATTAGGGTAAAGCTAGTGTAAATTAGCTTAGCAAAAAGCTGCCTTAAGTTCAAGGGCGAAAGGCAGCTTTTTTCTATGGAGTTTCACAGCAAATACTGCTTTTTACACTAGGACGGCCGTTTATAGAACAGTTAGACGATCCTGTTAATTATTTGTGATTATTGCTTTCAGGAGATCCCTGATAATGTCCTCTCCGGTTCGAGCTATAGCCGAGGCTTGCTGCACCACGACCACGGAGGGCATGAAGGACATGAAGGTATACTGTTCGGAAATTGAAGGCACGTGAGATCTATGGATGTACCTTACTGCCATATGACTACACTTTCGACACAACCTAGTAGTAATGTCTAATAATTAGCTTTGCCAAGTTTTTATGACGGAGATATAGTATTTGAAAACTAGAGTACACAGTAAAAAAATATAGAAATTTCGGACAACTTTTTTTAAAGTTAACTTGTAAAGGTGCATTTAGACCAAACGAGCATTCGCTCATTCTATCCCCCACTCTACGAAATTCGTTCGTTACACAAAACGTGATTCGTCGAAATTCGCCGATTTCGTAGAGTGGGGGATAGAATGAGCGAATGCTCGTTTGATGTAAATGTACCTTAAGAATACTAAGAATCCTGTAGTATTTTTGCATAAGTAGGAATTTCTTCAACAGTGTACCTCACCTCTACGTATCAAAATATATACAATAGTAAATACTTAATACAGAGCCTAACAATGTCTCTCAGTTAGAAAAAGGCAGCAAATTCCAGTCGGCTGCCCAATATTTTTTTATTTGCCGAATGTTTTAATCGACATACATATTGTATATTATTGGGCTGAGTATAGTATAGTAGGCAACTCTACTAATAATCTCAGACATACCAAAATACATTTTTTAAAGGCAACCTTAATTAATGAATACACTTCGAACTATCTATTTCATCATCAGCCTATGATAGTCTACTGCTGGACGTAGGCCTCTCCCATTAACTATGCGTATAGACGCATTAGGAGGTAAATACCCATAATCGCCACGCTGGGCAAGCGGATTGGCGATCGCAGTAATGTGTCCACTATGATGACGCTGCTGACCACCATCAATATTTTATCAAATAATAGTCAGTGACACTTCAATCCCTTAGTCGACTCTTACAACACCCACAGGAGTTGGGGTGGTGACAAATGTATTCCTACTGCCGTCACCACACGGCATATTCTCAGTCTCAGTCTATTTATATCTCCACAAATATAAATACAAGTATGCCAGTAAACTTGTATCAAAGAAACTATGGACAGAAATCTTGAGATTCTTACACACGTGAGACTCTCACGGGTTATTAAATAGATTAATAAAGTACTAATAAGCTTCTACTAGTTAATTACCTGTGGTAGCTGTGCCAATAAAAATATTCTTATATTAAATACTTACCGACCGGTTTGGAAGCGCTATTCTCAACAGGAATAAAAACAGGTTCTTATTGAAGTGCCTAAAGATCAAGTCTTCCCTTGCAACCCGAAATAATGTGGAATTGTGGAGGCGATACTATGTTGTTCAGTTTGTTTCGAGACTTTAACAACGAAAACAGGCAACAAAAATCGTCTCGGCCAACTATAATTAAAAATAGATTTTGCCCAGGAAAGAATTCCTAGCAAACAAGAAATCTAAAATATCTTATTTTATTTTTTAATATATTTATTTTCAAAACTACAATTTATGTACATAGATTATTTTATTGTATCATAAGTGAAGCAAACTCGAATTACACTAATTTAGAGACTCAAACGAAGGTAGTAGCCGATTTCCCGCTTGCTGGGAATAAATACTTGGAAATAGTGGTTTCTTTTTATTTGATTGGCCTGTCCTTGGAAAACGACAATCTTTTGGCAGATTCTTTCATTAAGTTTTAACTAAGTATATGTATACGTATTAGTCAGATAACAAGAAATGAGACGTGCCGTATTTGCTGACTTTTGTAACACAAATCCCTATATTTCTTCCCTAATACGAGCTTACTAACTACAATGTTACAGGTTACGGAATACACGACGGCTACTATGAAGACGGATCTCCGTACGGCCATGGTTACGCCTACGTCCACGATGATCATGACTTCGACCATCATGGACACGGCCACGACCATGGACACGGACATGACCATGGACACGGACACGACCATGGACACGGACACGACCATGGGCATGACCACGGACACGGCGGACACGGACATTACGGACACCATTTGGGGCATGGACATCATAAACATCATGATCATCATCACGTAAGAGATAATTTAAATCGGTCATTCCAAATCTAAAGCGTGAAACAAAATAACCGTATCACTTTTTGACACTGAAAAACTGACATACCTATTTATAGAAATATTAGAACTGAAATTCGCAATTAGATCTTGAGAATGTAGAGATTAGAAGGTTCTAATCCTGGTGCCGTGTGGTGACGGCAGTAAGAATACATTTATCACCACCCCAACTCCTCCTGCGGGTGTCGTAAGAGTCGACTAAGGGATTGAAGTGTCACCGACCACTATTTGATAAAAGATTGATGATGGGCAGCAGCGTCATCATTAGTGGACACATTACTGCGATCGCCAATCCGCTTGCCCAGCGTGGCGATTATGGGCATTTACCTCCTAATGCATCTATACGCATAGTTAATAGGAGAGGCCTACGTCCTGCAGTGGACTATCATAGGCTGATGATGATGATGATGATGATGAATCCTGGTGTATTTGGGTCATAGTCAGATTTGGATTATCGTCTCTTCGGTGGGCATACTCAAAGGTAAGGAATTCATGTACTCATCATCATCATCATTTCAGCCATTTATCGCCCACTGCTGAGCATAGGCTTCTCTTCTAGTACGCCATTCATCTCGGTCCTGAGCCAATCTAACCCAGAAGTGTCCCGCAATCTTACGAATGTCGTCGACCCCAACGAGCCAACGGACACCCAGGGGCTCTTTCATTCGAAATAGGCCACCAATCCGTGAGAACTTTAGTCCACCTCTGCCATCACTCTGCCTGACAACATGTACTAATTCGAGATAAAACAACTAACGGTACAACTAAGTGTCCCAGTCTAGAACCATAAGTAATAAAATCGTAATATGGATTTATACAAGCTTTTAACTTTTGACTACCGAGTAGACAACCTTTTTTCCAACTGATAAGGACCCATTTATTTGTGTGAGCCATATCACAAATATTTGCTCTTTATATAAGTGAGTATAGGTACATAGATACCTATAGGTTGATAAATGAGTTGTTTATGTCTTTAATCTTAATGTCTCACGATAGCTAAAAATGCAATCAATTTGTCTTTGAAACATCTGACCACAAAGTACCCAAACTTAAACTAAATAATCTCTGATCTGACAGACTATGATTTGCCAGCTTTAAAGTCGTTCGCCGGGACGGGTACCGGCTTCTAATTTTTTTCGGATATTTGATCCATTTTAGTATTCGAATAATATCCGGCATTAGGTATTCTTAGCAATGCAAGCCCCTGGTGTCCTTATGATTATTATGAATATTGTCTTTTGTTTTGTAATCATTAGTCATTATGGGATCCCGAGATAGCGTGACCGTTCCGCTCTTCATTGCTCAGCATCCCATTGTTACATGATTTTGTAACACATCTCAGTAGGTTTGTTATTTTATTAGGCGTTTATGTGAGGACGCGCTTTGACAAGTGTTAGTAGCGGTACTACACTGTGTTTGGTTTGGTGTTTAAAAAAAAGTTAAACAATCTTGCAGTATCTTTTTATTGAAAACTACGAGTAGAAAATAAGTTTTAGCAAATATACATAATATAACAAGGAAATACAGTGATTTACATTGTTTTTGATTCATTAAGTACCTAGTTTGGATTTTTATATGCATTTTTCAATAAAAAGATACTACAAGATCGTTTACCTTTTTTAAACACCAAACCAAACCAAACAGAGTATAGATAGCAGACCCGCTTGTACGTCACGCGACCATGCACGCCACGCAAGCGGTATGCCATCTAATAGGACATTTACATACGCTACAACGCGCCCGCTACGCACACGCACTGCACACACATCTGGTGTGGCTTGGCCTTTAGGGAACATACCCATACTACGTGACCTGTTTAGGGGGGGGAGGGGGTCCGTCAAAGTACCACTCTTGGTTACCAGGGGGAGGGGGGGTCTGGTATCTTGTCACGTGACTAGTATATTTCGAGATTATTTTGTAATAATGTACCTAATTAAAATTTAAAGCGGCCACCGTTCTTTTCAATCATTAAAACTGCATTCACCACATCACTATTTCTGAGTATGGCAAAATGGCCGACCAAAGATCAAAGACCAAAAAATACTACGTGAAAACCAGGGGGGGGGGTCTTGGCATATACTACGTTTGGTCACCAGGGGGAGGGGGGGAGTCAAAAAACGCTTAAAAAAGGGTGACGTAGTATGGGTATGTTCCCTTACCCAGATATGCCAGACTGTAAGATGCTAATCGCTAACGATAGGCGACTGTCTTTGTTGCACAAATAAAAAAGAATGACAGAGAGAATATTACGCTATGGCTATTTACATTTTCTTGTATACTTTCTTGGAATCTTAGATATTTCGTCAATTAACTGTGGTATATCGCGTCCGTGAAACTCATGGGT
Organism: Thaumatotibia leucotreta; assembly: GCA_025490895.1. Taxonomy (NCBI): domain Eukaryota; kingdom Metazoa; phylum Arthropoda; class Insecta; order Lepidoptera; family Tortricidae; genus Thaumatotibia; species Thaumatotibia leucotreta. Next base: position 11,322 of record JALPQI010002210.1, read on the forward strand.
TGAATTGAAAGCAAAAGCATTACAGTCGATTGCAAAAAATGTTTACGTAGTTAAAGGCCCCCAATGAAAACATAACGTCATTTGTTATAACATAATTTTGTATTCCGTACCTAGTTACATTTTGTATGGCGACTTTTGGAAGTGAAAATTTTAATTTTCTATGATCGATCAACAATACGAGCCTATTTTTTTTTTATTTGACTCCTTTTTTGACTGCCTAAGATTGTTGGACAGAGTACGTACACTAAAATTAGTATGACTAACTTTTGTAACACATTTCGTAACAGATCGTGATTTTTGTTTTGATTAAGGCCGTAACTATGTACAGTCGACGTCAAAGATATCATTACGGTTTAGGAGTCAAAAATATATTTATACTACATTAATGTCAATTAAATAAAGTCGTGTAAATATATTTTTGGCACCTAAACCGTAACGAACGATATCTTTGACGTCGACTACAATTTTTTTTGCGATCGACCATACAAATCTGTCCGACACCCGGCAATAATGCCAACCGAAGACGCCGCTTTATCATTATCTAAAATACGCTTAAGTTTCCATCAATAAAAGTTTGCAACTATGTATACTCCATTTCAAATACCATGGCCCGATGCCACTTCAAAGTTTTATGTGGCATCGGGCCATGGTATTTGAAATGGAGTATAAACATAACTTGTATTAGGCATGAGTAAATTTTTGGTAAACTACGTCATAGAATACTGTTAATTCCATGGGTTAATTAACTCTACGTACCCTTACGGCCCGGCCACGACATTGGTCTAAGGCGACCAGCGGCGAGCGAAACCATGAGTTGGAGCGGGATGCCGATATGGGTACGAGAGAGAGCATCATACTTTTTTCGCTAAGCTGGTCGCCTTAGTTAGACCAATGTCGTGGCCGCGGCGTTACCATTACATTATCTTAAAGTTTTAAACCATTAAAACAATAATTAGTATTAGATTATGGGTATTTCTTTGAAGTGTTTGTTTACTTAGAGTAGCTAAATAATTGATTTCGGAACTTCTACTGACGGCTAGGTACTATCGACAAATCCTGACCCACAATAGGAGCTTTTCACATTAAAAGTCAAAACGACAGATTCTGCTATTTCACTTTCAATGTTGCTATGACAAGCTCCTTTTGTGTGTCAGACCCTACCGCGAACTTCGAAATCCGCCAATTTCGAGGATTTGTCTCTGTAACTCTAATAACGCCTTCGTTGGAGTGACAAAAAGAATTTACGAAATACGATTTTCGCGGTAGTAGGCCATGCTTAGCCAAGTTGCCAATCGCTAACGCTTAGTAGCGTATCGAAGTTTCCCTCTCTGTCACTCTTTCACATTAGTGCGACAAAGATAGTTAGCTGCCTTTCGTTTACGATTCAGCGATTAGCGATTGGCAACTTGTCTAAGCACCCTGGTTTCAATTTTGTCGATTATTTCACCTATTTCAGGTGTGTACAATTTTACAATGTGCAATACTAGCATTTTACAATATTGACTATAGGTATCTCAGTTTTTAATCTAATAATAAGGAATACTGCCTACCGAGTTTTAGTAAAATGCATACAATAATCAGACTAATCAGTAAACCCGACATCTCCTTTCTAAATTCAAATGCATGGATAGTGCTACCCACTAACTTCCTATGCAGCTGTTTTATCCCACACAATATCCTGTTTAGACGTTATTTATGCAAAGTTTCGAATATTTACATCGGTATTAACTAGGGATGTAACGATATATAATCGGCAGCCTGACATATCGATATGACATATGATATCTTCTTGCTAATACTAAAACACTATGTAAATTACCTACTCATACGTCGGCCAAAGCACAATATGGCGTAGGTAGGTATTAAGTGTTATCTATCAAACCCAAAACTCATCTGTAGATCTTCCAATCGTCAGTAGAATCTAAAAAAGTAAACAAACCTATAAACTTGCTATATTCCATAATCACGCTCTTTTAGAACACAATATTGGTTTTATTACGAACTTAAAATCTTAAACCTTGAGTTCAAATACATTTTTAGTGCAGATGGTGCATTTTTTAGGCTCTAGTGCGAGAAGTGTGTCATTTTACGTCAGGTCCAAAACTTCGGAGGGCCATCTGTACTAAAAAACGTCGTACGAGACATGTGCAAAAACAAAATTCGTAACTCGTGTCGATTTAAAAACACTCCCTATCGGTCGTGTTTTAAAACATCGCCACTCGTTTCGAATTTCATGTTTTTCGCACTTGTGTCGTAATGTACATACATATTTGTTTACATTTTTTTAGATGCTACTAACGGTTGGTATACGTCGCAAAAACACAATATTGGCTAATATGGTAGATAGATATTTTGTGTCTAGACGCCTATCAAACCCCAAAACTCATCTAGTCTACCTTTTATCTATATACCTTTTATCTTTTTTCTATATTGGTAGTAAACAAAGTTATTCGCATTACACATCTATAGATCTACGTACAATTTGTATGCAGAAGTGTAAGGAAAACGGCTTTGTTGACCGTACCATGCACCTAACAGGTACCTGATACGTGCATAAAAATACTGCATCTTATTGTTTTGGTACAGTCGCTATCAGAAATATCTGAAGGGCAGGGTGCTCACAAATATCTGAGCAGGCATCTATTACCATAGCGTTAGAGTGCAAGTTCGGATGTTTTCGAGAATCGAGACGAATAACATAGCCAGCTGACTCTGACATCTGCCGGCGAATTAATTTGTTTTGTTTTACAGCTGGCCACAAAAGCGTTGCTATGGCCGATAGCGGGCATAGCTTTGCTGGGAGCAGCAGCCGCGCTGGTCACCAATCCAGTGTTGCTGCAACTCGGCGTCGTCTCCGGGAAACGACGAAGACGGGACACCGAGGAATCTGAAGAATCTGAGGCTAATGAGGCCTGGCCTCTTGATCCTTACCGTGTCCAGAGGAATGACAAGAAAGTTGGAGACGTGAAAGGAACGAAAAAACGTCAAGTTGCAAAATCAGATGGCGATGGTTTTATACCGATACCGCTCAAGCTTAATAAAAACTAATGATGGTGGCAGTATTACTATGTATAGCTTTAGTAAATACATAAAATTATACTTAAATAAATGTTTTCTGTTGTTTTGAGGTATCTAATTAGCTCTAATTTGTGACTGATAGTGGATTTCCTGTGATAATTATGGAAATAATACTCGAGCCAAGCAGCTAATGTGATGCTTTGTAAAAACTTTAATAAGGGGTTATAAATAAATGTATTAACAGTTAACTATGGGTTTCATACTTACTATCAATCGCCTGTGTAACCAAAAAGTCCAATAACACTACAACCAAAACACAACGTACACCAAACTATCCACAATACACACACTACAACACAATGACATGCAATTTATAACACAAACTATTGTTCAATAAGCACAGAGTTTAGATTTTGATAACAATTATCGATAAAAGTAACTAAACAAACTATTAACTGTCAATTGTTGCAGCAAACGTCATCTACGCGTACCGATCATACGGTGTTTAGCTTACGAAAGGAGTGAAGTTTGCTTCAAGGCAGTTGCATATCGCGTATAGTTGTGAATGAAGTTAGCTCTGATTGGTTGGTTGTGTGTGTACTGCGCCCGCGCCGCCTGGCGCCGGTTGTTGAAAAAAATCGCCTAAAACCGGTATTAGACGGCACTTTTTCGAGGGCAGTATTTTATGTAAAGGGTGCTTCTGTGTGCCTTCGTCGAATAGAAAGTTCGTATCCTGCTTCTTAATGCAATTAAACAGCCCTATTCTAGAAAGAAAACCCCTATTGCTCGGATACGTACCCATGAATTTAATAAGTATCTTCGATTAAGACATACTTAAAACGCATTAAATCTCGAATCATTATGAAGTTGTACTAATTATTTTACTTATTACAGGGTTTCATGAACTAACAAGAGTAATAAGTCAAAATTATTGTAATAACTGGAAATTATATTTGTGTTTTAATCTCATCTCATTTTGCATTCCAATAAATACGCATACTTAAAATAACGAACGATATTATTATGATTAAAATGAATAAGTATGTATTTAGTAAAATTAAATGTAGTTCTTAACGCCACCTTTCGGAATACATAAAAATCAATGTCAGATAAAGTTACAAAACTTACAAACGCGTAGGCGGAGGGTCGAACTGAGCAAACTTACGTTCTTAACCATTGCAGTGTCAAGGTAGCTTTCTAGATGGCGCTTTACTCAATAAATATGAACATGGCGTAAATTAGAGTAATATCATCCATCATTTGCAATCATTGTATAGGTATAATTTTCAAGGTAGAGATGGGAACAGTAAAGGAAAATAAGGTCTTTAATGTTTAGAACCATAATATGAAAAACAAAAAAAACTTTATACCACTCTCGCTTTACCTTTAAGCCTGGCTGGATTTTAATAATGAGTGAAAATTATGATAGCTTATTTATACGTATTTAGGTATTAATTATTGGATATGATATAGGTACCTGGATGCGTAACCAAACGCAACTGTCTTTGTTGCACTAGGTATAATTTAAAACAGTGACAGAGAGAACACTACGATACGCTACTGAACTCTCAGCTATTGGAATTTTGGCTACTCACTCTGTCGGGTTTATGATGGTCTCGTGTTTATCATTTGTTGTCGTTGCTAATGTTGCTATCACATTCCGACAAGCATGGAAGTGCGAAAGTGATGGCAATGACGACAAACGACAAACGCGGGACCATCATAGGCATACTGGTCTAACGAAGGGTAAAAATGAAATTCAACGATGCATATCACCTAGTTCGATTTTTCATAATTTTAATAAATTGTAGATTAAGAATGTAAATCTCCATTAGTGTGCTATTGCATCCATTTACAGCTTAAAGCCGAGCTGAAAAGAGAAGATGATTATGTAAGTAAGTTAATTTTTATGATATAGACAGGGTAGCCAGTGTTAGAGACTGTTAGCTGTCTGGCACCAATGATGGACACTTCAATCATAGGATTATATACAATACAAATTATACAGGAAACAAATGCGTAACTCTTTTCTTTTTCTTTATAATACGAAATAATGCATATCGTTGGGTCCCTGTCAATCGAGAGCATAAAAATAAATTTTATGTAGTATTAAGTAGTATAAGTATTTCAACTAGCAATGCAGAACATTCTCAAAATTACGGGAATATACTCGGATTTTCCGAGAATTTTCATGAGAATTTAAGAGAAAGTTCTTATTGAGAATGTTTCCATGAAAAACTTATAAAAATTGTAATGAAGAATATTGTACGTATTTCAAAATTGAATAATCAAGGCATTAAATTAAATATACCTTAAAAGGCATATACAATGGTTTTGGCATGATTAAATTGCTTGTAAAATTTACATTGCCGAGAACATTCTCTATAGAAGTTTTGCAACTTATGAAACTTCTCCTCGGTATATTGTTCATTACAACCCCACAAGCTTTCTAATATCATAATTATTTTTTCTCTAATCTTGACCAATAAGTAGTATAGTCAAACCGCAATTAGAATGGGATTCGAAAGTAATACCTACTGTTGACACAACAGTGTATGTATACGTCAATCTAAGATACTTATATTCATAGCTTAAGTGCAGATACTTGCAAACAATAAATAAATTAATCACTCACATCTATAAACAACTCTTTTCTCGGTAAATGTTGTGTCAAGTACTCTCGAATCCCTTTTCTGATTCCGGTGTAATTAATAAACTTAAGCCTAAGGAGTTGACTTCTAAGTTCAAAGACATGCGAACCAGTTATTAATTATTATTTTAGTTTGGGTACCTTAGGAGCATGTTGAATGACACATTTGAAGAGAAGAGCGGCTCTTTCGCATCCCTTTTCACCGTCGCTTACTTGCTCGTCGTTCACTGGAAAAATAGTGATATTTATAATGAAATTAAAGAAAAATTCAAATTTGTCTTGTTTCATTTCACCTGTACGTCGTACGCATTCGTTTGAATACCAGGATGCTTAGCCAAGTTGCCAATCGCTAGCGCTAGCTAGCGCATCGTCGTTTTCCCTCTCTGTCACTCCTTCATATTAGTGCAACAAAGAGGGAAAACTACGATGCGCTAGCAGGCGCTAGCGATTGGCAACTTGGCTAAGCACCCAGGGAACTATTTCTCGAAAGCTTGTAACTTGTTTCGCGACTGTGCGTTAGTGATTGGCAATTTGGCTACGCACCGTACGTAAAGCAGGCCATCGCGACCGCTCTCTCTCCAATAATGTCAGCACGAGCGAGATAGAATGCATTATACGTAACCTAACGTACCCTTTACTTTCCAACTCATGGTACGGCTACTGTGGACATGTGACGTTTACGTTAGCGTTTAGTATCACCACGCTGCTGATCATACATCAGGGTAAAGCGTTTTCTCCAACATTTTCTAATAAAAGTAGGTACCAAATCGAATATCTCAATCAAATCAAAATACGAAAATGTGGAGAAAATCAAATTACCTTTTGCACATGCATCGGCCAATTTTTTTGCGTTTGCAATTCTCTTGTCATCGCCTTTCTGTGTCTCCTCTGCTACTTTGTAGGCGTGCTCCAAATCATACAATCCTTTATCATTCATCTAAAAAAAATACATTAGCTATGTTTATAATTTATATTGACAGCGACTTTATAAGGCAAAGCAAGGCTCGATTCCGCCCATTAATTTAGTATTTACTTATTAATGCGTATCTAATTAGTTAATTACTAACGGACTATTATACGAAAATAGTAGTAAATAATAGTTCTTCTTCTGCCTTGCCTGGTCCCTTTACTTGGGGTCTGCCCTCCTCTTCCTTAGGCGCCAGGATTTTCTATCCTGGGTTGTTCGTGTATTTAGGTGCTCCCGTTGCTAAATAATACTATAATACTAAATTGAACTAACCGAGCCCTCCGCTTTGTAAGCGCAGGCCAGAAGGCACTTCGATTCCTTAGTTGTAGGAACCTTCAAGTTCTGCAGCGCCATCAGCTCATTGACCTCAACAGGATGGTCCTTCTGACACTTCATCACGAACTTCGTGAATTGTATTTTCACCTCCTCGTCTGTCATGATTGCCTAAAACACAATAGGTACTTAACCCCTATAATTCGTAAACGACTCCTAACTTAGCAAGCCGGTAAGTATTGTTTGTCCCTTTCGGTCTTATCAATATGTCTGTAGGTAAAGGTGGATTTTAACGAGCGAATGCTATAATGCCCCCACTCTACGAAATTCGTTCGTTTCACATTAACGTAATTCGTCGAAATACGTTAATTTCGTAGAGTGGGGAAATCCACCTTAAGAAAGTGACAGACGATAAGGTACTTATCAGCTTGCGAAGTTAGTTTTTATGAATAAGGGAGTTCATTAATAATTATTCGGGTACATGGCAAGCTTGTACGGCAATATAAAGCTTACAGGTACTATATACGGTAGGTAGCTAAGCGTAGGTACATACAGATGTAGTGCAAAATCCTTTCTCTTCGGCTTTTCACGGAAACGCCCTAATTAATCACAGTCTCAATTAGCTTCAGTGCAATATATACTGAAGTTCATTGTGATAGCAATATGAATTTGGATGTTTCCATGAAAAGCCGAAGAGAAAGGATTTTGCACTACCTACATCTGTATCTGTACATACTTGGCGATACATTTTAATGGGTACGTCTACCCATGGGTGTCGTAAGAGTAGACTATAGTGTATGTTGTATGTATATAGTAGGAGTGTAGCATGTTGAGATGATGACGAGACTTACATAGAAATGTACCAAACATGCCAAAACAAGTATTTAGAATTACGTATTAAAATAATTATTTTCACTTACTCAATCAGTTCAATCACCTATGTAGTTATAATACATAGGTATAGGTAGAGGTACTTACCTAAATGTCGAAAATTGCTTGACATGTTTCAATCCTCGACCCGTATAAGGTCCTATATGTAAGTATCTACTGTTATTAGGGATTCGAAAAAAAAGATCTTCACACTGATTGCATTTTTAGACTAATAAATTAACGATAACAGTAGTAGGTACCTATCTAATCTGTTGCAGGCAATCTAATAGTTACCTACAGTAAACATATGTTGCTGTTAGTGCCTATATCCTAATCCTAACATAATAAAATATAAAGAAAGTTAGTACCTACCTACATTAAATAATTAAATGTCCTGTTTTATTCAATAAAAGGAAAAAAACAATGTTAACAAAAATTGTGGCAGGCGATCTTGCCTAAAGATTATGTGATCACTCTACAGACAGGGTTTTATGTGGATCACTGCCATAAAAATAATACCTACCCTTAAGTGGAAGAAAACGCTTGCTGAGACCGGTTCACGGATATCTATTGTTTTGTTATGAATGGGCTATGGGTTGCAGCAAGTTTAAGTACATTACAACACCGCAAATAAATTTCTCGAAAGGGTCTCTACGTGTTGTATCTACATCCATATCCATACGCTTGTCTAACAAAATATCCTTGAAACGAAAGAGACCCGTAAAAACGCTTAAATAAAATCACATAAACAAATGCACTTACATAAGTATAGCTACCGCAAAGGGCTAGCATGGTCAATAAATTCAGGAACATTTCAATGTTTTTGTTTAAACACAGAACACAAAAACAGACAGAAATGATTTTTAAACATCAGCGCAGAATTTATAATACCCCATAACAGATGTTATCGCGTTAATAATAGACATAATTACACTAGTTTAAAGTATGATTACAATATTTCAATATATTAAGTATATTGAAATTGTATCATTTTTCTTTATTTACGTAACTACCTACATTTATATTAAATTTTGCTTTCCTGTCATGATTTTGGAGGCAAATTGCGTACCTATTAACAGGACTAATCCTAAGCCTAGTGGGTGAACCCTGAATTTTGGAGGCACCTACACATAAAATCTTACAAGGGAGTAAATTCGAATAGCTACGAGTATATTCAGAATAAACAATAAAACTTACAAATAAAGTTTTTTTTTTTATTTAAACTAAAATACTACATTTTAATTGGTCGTCATCTATTGCATCTACTAGATAACTTGACTATTTTCATGCACCGCCCACTGATTTATGCATCGCTGAAACAAAAACGTAATTTATGATAATTATACTTTCTGCAATTATTTATTAAAAAGTACAATACTAAAGAATACAAAGATTATATATTTTGTCATAAAGATGCATATAAGTAGAGTTCACATTAAGGTCGTGTAAATATACCTACAGGGTGGAAATGAGTAACCCGACAAACTTGAAGGCTGTATTACTGGCCACATTTGGAGAAAATAATGTCAAATGAACTTTTCTGGTTTCGGCTTAGTTTCAGAGATAATAGCATGTTTTTCAAAAAACTATTTGGATCATAACTCATTGAAGAATGCCTGCACGATTAAAATTATGAGTTTTATTTTGACATACCAACTCATTGATTGACGTTACTTATATCTTATGTCAATTAATATTTTTTATGTCTTTTGATAGCAAAAATGCATTGATAAAGTCTGTCGGTATGCGCATGACCACCCTGTATTTTTGCACACCTAAATCGTAATTTGACGGCGACTGTACAACTTTAGTGTAAAGTAAACTGACATACGCAGCTCCAATGCTAACGACCGATTAATAAGTCACAATTTACGAAATAAAACAGTATAGACTTCCACGCGGTTTACTAATGTTTGGCAAATAATTTTTCCCAAATTATCACATCGGAAACTGTTTTTCCCAAATTTTCATTTGGCAAAAATTCAATTGTCAAAACTACTTATCGCAATTTTACAGTTAGCAAACCTTGTTGTTAACAAGCGATTGTTTAGCAAAGAATTTCTTGGTCGTTTTTATTTTCCCAAAATATTTTTTGGCAAATGCATCGTTTGGCGTAACATACTAAGTTAATCCCAAAATATTGTATGGCATACGATTTATACCGCATATACAATATTACATCGCAACCAATTTTTCGCATAAAGTCATTTCGCCGAAAGATTGAAGTATGTTTATGTTTTTTTAATAAAAGCTCACACGGGGTTTTTTATTCTGTTGATAAACAATTAAAAGTCGGGTTCTAAACAGTAATTTAGATGAAACTGATTTGAGGGAACGCAATGGCGAGGGAATAACAAAACAGTCGGTTCTGGCGCTGTATGGTCGCGGTTTCACCTAACACTCCTCCTCGCTTCGCTCGTCGTCGTACCTAACGCAACGGTGGCTCTGGGATAGTTTTTTTTATGAAAATGAAAATAAAAATATAGTTTTTTTATCCGTGGCTATGAGTGCCTTCTTAGTACCTACCAATAAAAAATATGAATAGTGATCATTATGATGGATTTTATTTTCTCACTTCATTCATTATGATACCAATTATTCATGAAATACGTTTTTTGTTCCAGGCAAGTTCTAGCCAAGGGTTGTGCAAAAAAATACGAAATTCCTGTATAGACCTACGAACTTTAAAATAATATCATCATTTGCCAGGCTTTTGCTATAAGTAGAGCTTGCGAAGTATCAAATTTGGCATTTTTTTTTTGGATTTTAACTTATGACAAAATAAAACATTTGCTTAATGAGCATTTGCTTAATAAAATCTTGACGAAGTGAAACTTTGCAAAATAATAATTTGACCAAATGAATAAAATGAGAAATGTAAATTATAAATATTAGATGTCATATACCAAAGAAAAACGACCAAGATCACCTATGTCCGAGGTGGGGACCTATGTCCCACCTCGGACATAGGTGATCTTGGTCGTTTTTCTTTGGTATATGACATCTAATATTTATAATTTGTATAGTAATATAAGTAGTGTGACTACTGGAGAAAAATTAAAAGTACAAATCAAAATATTTAGTTAATAAATAATTTGATTTGTGCTTTCGCAATATGTTCAATGAGAAATGTAACTTTGCTAAAGATTTGTTTGGGAAATGAGACTATTGCGATAAGTTATTTGGGAAGTCATATTTGGGAAACATGATTTGCCAAATGGTAGTACACCCTTCCACGCACGTACCTACGTAAAGTCCAAATTCATTTCTGATACTTGCGTGAAATGGCAGCTTTGTGATAAACAGAGATCGGAAAAAAGTACGACATTGTTCGCAATAATATGGACTTGACTCCAAAGTTGATTGAATAATTAATCATTTTCACAAAATTACCTATTCGACACCAGTAACTATGAAAACCTTAGTAAAAAGTTAACGCTTCAAAATCAAATTTCAAGAAATTATTCGTTTGTTTATTCTTTCAATCGACTTTGGAGTCATGTCCATTATTGCGACCAATGACGCACATTTGTCCGATCTCTGTGATATCTCGGGCCTCACTGAAAATCAGCGTTCGGGCCTCACTGAAAATCGGCGTTGCGTAGTGTGCCCTGCGGTGCCCTACGTGACAACAAGCTGAGTGTGGACCCTTTGGCACAAATTCAATATCTCTGTTTTTAATGTAATATAATTTTAAGTTATGTTTTGTGCTAATAAATTCATTTCATTTCATATGATACGACACAATTTTACAGGTCAATTATTTTTTATTTACAGACGGCTCTAAAAATTCTTAATATAGGTAAGTAAACTTTTCTGCCAATACAGCGATTCAAAAATAACAAAACTTATGTTTGTAACTTGTATTAAATATATAGGACATCACATTATGGTGATCCGTAATCTATATTTAAATGTTTCAAATTCGGTGCCTGCTGTTTTCAACCATTAGATATATTACTTTATGCTTTATACATTTTTTACCGGCCAACCGACTGCCCGATTTTGAAGAGACAGACGGTTTATTTATATAGTTTTTGGGTATCAAAGTATTCTACAGGTAAGATCACCTAAGTATAAGTTTCATCATTTCAGTTAGGTAGACTTTTTTACAAAGGAGGGACTTCACTACATAGTATAAAATAAAGTCACTTTTTCTGTCCCTATGTCCCTTTGTACTTACGCTTAAATCTTTAAAACTACGCAACGGATTTTGATGAGATTTTTTTAAATTGGTAGAATAATTCAAGAGGAGGGTTTTTATGTAGGTACAGTACCCGTGCGAAGCCGGGGCGGGTCGCTAGTTAAAAATATATATATCTAGGGCATAATTGCCGCGACCCATTTATTTTCATATAAAATGCAGGGAAAGGGTCGTAGAAATAAGACATATTTTCAGAGAATAACCGAGGAAGTCTCGTATCATACAAAAACTTAGTTTCTACTTACTGTTTATCATGTTCTTTGCTGCATTTAAATATCAGCGCTGCTCTTTCGCATTCTTGGTTCTCTCCGGTAAGTTCTACATCGTTTACTGAAACAAAAATATACGTTAGAAAATTATTCACTCTCAGTAACTTTACATACGTATATTTAGATTATTTCATTTCATTTCAAAGTTAAGCAAACGCTTACAGGGCCGCGTTTTATAAAGTTACATTTTACAATTTCGCTGTTTGCCTCTGTAACGCACCCACAGATTAGCTAGAAAGAGAGGCAAACAGCAAAATTGTAAGTTGTAACTTTATAAAATGCGGCTCAGATTGTTGCCAATGTTGCCATATTATACATTAGAAAGATGTTCGCTGCATGGACTGTCTATTGTTTTAAGACCCTGAAATTTGTACATTTATTTGGGTTTAGGCGGCTAGCATGAGGCTAAAGAGTTCTAATGCTTAAAATGGACCAGTTAACCCCGGGTTAGTTGCTTAACCCGAGATTGTGCAACAGGCTTAAGTTAATAGTGACGGGGTGTCTCTGTATATCTCGCCCGCCCGATTATGTTGTGCCATTATAGTTGTCGATTTCTAAGAATGAACTTTTGACAGTTTAGATATAAGTCTTATATACATGACGTTAAGTTAAGACTATCGGAAAAACGGGGAGCTTACCCTCATATTAATAAGGATTAATCTATAACTGTCAAAAGTTCATTCTTAGAAATCCGCAATCGGCTTGTGCTTGAGGCATGAGGTGCTATTGACATTTATATTGCGATGGTCAATTTGATTATAGTCACTCGTCGTTGCTGTCACAAAGTTTTTTTTTTATTTGTCAATGTTTGTAATTTATGAATATTTACGTGTACATATAAATATAACTAATATTTGCTAATGCATTTGTTCAGACAGTATTAGTTGTTTTATTGTAGGTAATAAATAATTAATATTTTGTAGTCCACATTCTAACATCTCTTCACACTTAGGCATGCCTAAGTACTTATAAAATTTTATGATTGGAACTAAAAAATTACTACCATGTAAACAGGATTTGGTGAATTCCTCACTCCGTCTGACCATATCAGGTTTGTCAGAGAAAACCGACGCTGCTTCTTTCTGGATTCCTGCCATTGAGAGCTTTCCTTCAGCATCGGTCTGCAAATTGGTAACAAATCTAAGAAAATGAATGGAATGGAAATGGAAGGAATGGTTTTGGAAGGCATTATGAGATCAGCAAATAATAATTCCAACTTCAAGATACTATTATATGCTATAAAAGCATCTCAAAATTAGAAGAACGATTAAAATTGGGTACAATCAGATCGAACTAAAATGTATGTAGGTACCTACCTAAAATTTCGCCAGGAAACTGTGAGACAGTTTGTTGTCGTTGCACTGAATTAAATCTTAAATTACGATAAATTAGGTATTCTGCACTAAGATTCATCATCATCATCATATCAGCCGAAAGACGTCCACTGCTGAACATAGGCCTCCGCCAAAGATTGCCACAAACCTATTACTCTTCTGTGCCACTCGCATCTAGAGGACTCCTGCGACCTTCTACAGGTCATCAGTCCACCTTGTGGTTATTTATTCTAGGAATTAACAGTTTACCTATGTTACCCCGGCCTTTTTAGTGTATGAGTGATTGACAGGTACGAGTATAAATAAGTTATTCTCTGAGTCTTTACAGCTATAAATCATACCTATTGTAAGAAATCCCTTATCATTTTGACATGGTTTTAAAGTCCTAGGTTCGCAACCGGTTGAATATAGGTACCTACCTACCCCTTACTCACAATATATGTTTTGTATCCATTATTTTGATTTTGTAAAATATATTTTGCAAAATTAAGCTAATAAGCTATAATTCACTGCGGGTAGTATTGTCTGATGTTCACCACCGTGTAATTGCCTTGTCGCCGACCTTGTACAATGACAAGTGACTTGGAACAATCCGAACTTTGGACTCTCATATAAAACTATAAGAACTATTTTCCTTAACGGCCCTAGAATACTGCCCTGAGTTACCTATAGTGATTTTCTAACAGCTGATGCGCGAATAAGATAAAAATTTTAGCACGTAATTGTTGCAGCGACGTGCAGGTTTTATAATCTTATATCTTACATAGATTTCTGTATAATATTTTCAGTAAGGAATATAAAACTGTAATAGATACCTGTTAAACCATATCAAATGCATTCAATGCATATAGATAGAGACGATAGCAGAGACTAGGTTTAATTGCTCGTATCAAAGGATATACCTCAAGTAAAAATTAAATCACCAAAGTAGACACAACACAAGGTACAATATTATTATATTTAATTAAGACTATGCAAAATTACGTACATTTCTTTCGTCAATGTGGCTATAAAAACAAAATGAATAGCTTCATAGTTATTATTTTTACAATGAAGCATAATAATACTTAACTACTTCAGCTATATTAATGAACTCGATGAGAGGAGAGATTTAAAAAGTGGAATAAATTGGCTCGAAATTCTAGACACAAGGGGTGAATAAATGTAACTGCCGAATGAAACGCAAATTTTCCTGCAAAACTTGCAGAAAGCACCTCAAAAAGAAGAATACTTACCATCCCGATCCTTTTGTAGACACAGGCTAACATACACTTGATGTTTTCTGTCTCTGGCACTCCTTTTTTGTTCAATTCCTGTATGTCCTCGACAGTCACAGAGGTCTGCGTAGCGCATTTCATCATGTGTTCCACGTATTTCATTTTAATTTCATCTACGGATAATGCCTGCAGAAAGAAGAAAAACAGGTAAATGCGAATGCGTTAAAACTTTGTCTTCGTCAGCTTCGTTCGTTAATCATCGTTATGCTGCGTACTTTAATCGTCTATTAGGTCATTTTCAGTTCTAGGGACACCCAATTAGCTTAACTCTCACAAAGAAGTTAACGTTGATGTCAGTTTTGTAACGACAATTAAGCATGAAATATTTACGTAAATCTACTTTAATTATGTTTTTATATTGCATAAACGCGTATTCTTTCTGGATTAAATGATAAAAAAATATTTTTGTTAATATTTACTGCTTAATTGTCGTTACAAAGCTGACATCGAAGTTAACTTTTTTGTGAGAGTTAAGCTAATTGGGTGTCCCTAAAAGTGAAAATGCCCTATCGCGGAACTTCTAGAGGTGACATAAGTTCAAAAAAATAGCAGATGTCACTACAAGCGATAAAACTCAAATCTCAATCGTCTTAGGTGTACCTAATGTAGAGAATGAGCAGGTTTACATTTTTCGCTATTTTAATATTTTAACTGACAATGAACCCGTCAATACTACCTTTCTTTAACATGGATTAAAATGCATATAATTATACACAACGGTTTTGGCATGATTAGATTGCTTGTAAAATTTAAATTGCCGAGAACATTATCTATAGAAGTTTCGCAACTTATGAAACTTCTCCTCGGTACATTGCTAAGGTAGATGCGTAAGTATATGAGCTATACGGTACTGATCGGTAAAATACACTGTACTTATAGTCATTATATTCTACTCTAAGTATTAGGAGTGAGCTTAATGCGGGTAAGACCGTCGATCAGGAAAGTCCGTCTACCAACTGATTTCCGACTCTAACTGAACAGTATAAGACGCATAATTTATGACGGACTTTCGTTAAAAAGGAAATATGCCGGACTTTCCCACACTGGCCTTATTAATTTTAAAGAGGGTGTACCTATTTCGAAAATGCTTAAAATGTAATCAAAGCAAAGAACTATTTGACTGTTTCATCAAATAGTTCTTTGCGATTTGAGTTTTGGACCAGTAATGAAATTAAAACTTCTAGATTATTGATAATTAATGGTAAGTCGTATTTCCTGTAACACGTACCATTGTATAGCTAAGACACACCGAAATGAAAACGATAAAATTGTTGATACCCATGGCGGCTAACACAATCACTTGATCCAAACTGCCACTCTACAATCCCGAACTGCGAATGTGTGAAGTAATCTAAATAAACCATTTTATACTTTTTATGATAATAACGATGCCGCTATACAAAGAGAGGACTATTTACACTACACATAATTGAGGAATTATTGCAAAATGTGTTTATTATTAGGCCCTATTTGTGGAGGAGTTTTTTTCATGGAAAATTGACCTTTAGTGCTGTACGTGATCTAAGTTTTGCTATACAAGCGTGTTTTGCATTAGAGCTCATTTTTCCACGAGAACCATCAAATTAACCTAAACCCTTTATGGTATTTCCTCCTGATGCAAGAGAAGTAATTTAAGTAATTACAGTTTTCAATATGATAGAAATCTCTGCACAATGAAGAATTGGAAAGCGAACCTGCTATCGTTCTAATTTTAATATTAAACGTTTGTCAAGGTAGTATTTTGAATCATGCAGGTAGCGTTTTGTACAATTGAGATTGAGTCATATCATACTCTTCGTAATATAGAAACCTACAGAGGTGACAGGTGACATTATATTACGTTTTTATCTACTTCCGGTTATTTGTAATTTACTGACGTTCTGTTGCAATCACTATTATACCAAAACCGGCCAAGAGCATGTCGGGCCAAACTTAGTGTAGGGTTTTGTTTGCAGTTGCCCTAGAAACGGTGGTGCAATAAAAAGGTCGTTTTACAGGAGTTTCCTCCTTTTGGAGTGATCGTTTGCAGCATCTCCATACCTGCCTAAATTTTATAACATCATTACTCGTATCTATCATTAAAAAAAACATGTATCTTGAATGCCGTTGTACAGTTCTTCAGTTTTTTTGGCCTGGTGGTGCGAAAGAAAGAAGACTGAAAAAAAAACAATTCCAGGAATCAAACAAAAGACAGGAAATGTTTGGCATATGGCATCGTCAGATTCATCAGTACAGCAGTTTGACCTCCCAAATTCCGTTGAAAAAAATGATTATAGAGTTAGTTACCTAATTTACTACCTTAACCAGTAATTTGACAATACTTGTCAACCGTATAAAACGATACGAGTTGCTAAGTTTGGCAATCAGTTTTAGTGTCTCCTGTGTTTAACTGTTTGTCAATATTGTCAGTAATACTCATTTGATTAAAAATGGCAAAAGTATCCGTGTTCATTTGCTCTCTTTACTTTTTAGTGTTGACTTCATACTCAATGGTAAGTATTAAGTATTCTATAATATTTTGTTTAGTTTATTTATTTCTTCATAATACCACTAGTGACTTAATTAGTAAATTTTAGAAAAAGTCTAAGGCGAGCAGCGTAGCCTAAGCGTAGCTTACTGATTTCGATATTTCCAAGTTAATGTATGCATATTTATCACGTGACATGTACATTGACAATATAGTTCTTCAAAGCGGCACTGCTTTGAAGTACTAGTCAATGTACATGTCATAAATAAATCATAGCATTTTCGTTAACATACTTTTCATGGACTATTAAGCTGGTACAATAGATAGCCAAAATAGTTGACTGATCGTGCATTTTATGCCGATGCTGGCTGTAATAAGTCGAATGTTTGGCAAGTACAGTCAAGGGCATTAATATACAATACAATACAATACAATACTCTTTATTGCACACCTCGTAACATAAAAAAGAAGATAACAAAAAAGTCGAATCTTAAAAGTAGAGGTAACACAACAGGCGGTCTTATCGCTAAAGAGCGATCTCTTCCAGACAACCTTTGGGCAATGAAACAATGCAACCAGTAAAAAAACAGTAGGTGATGCAAGACATGAAATAAGGAAAATGAATAAACAAGTTTATTAATTACGACACGTTAATAAATATACACATATAAGTAAATATAATAAACTTACATATACTTATATAAATAGATATATACATATATATATACAGATGACAGGATGGAATTACAACAATAGCATATCATGGGAGAGTCAGATAGTATTCCTTAAGATGCGCCTTGAAGGTGGCAAAAGATTGAGCTCGCCTTATGTCAACAGGCAGGGAATTCCAAAGTCTAATAGCCTGGAAAGTAAAAGAACAATTGTAAAATTTTGAAGAGGAAGATGGAACGTTAAGAAGATACTTTTGAGAAGCTCTAGCAGATTTTAAAAAACTGAAACGATCTTTGAGGTAGCGGGGAGTAGCAGGATTAAATAAAATGTTGTATAACAGAGATAAAACGTGAGCGTTACGACGAAGACGAATGGGAAGCCACTTGAGCTGAGAGCGAAACTCGGAAACATGATCATATTTGCGTAACCCAAATATGAATCGTATAGACATATTTTGAATACGCTCAAGTTTACTCAGCTGATCCTCTGTGAGGTCGAGGTAGGAAACATCAGCATAGTCCAAAATAGGATGCAGCAGGGTCTGAGCGAGCGCAATTTTGGTCGGAATGGGGAGAAAGTTACGGAGCCTTCTTAAATAACTAATAGAACCAAACATTTTCCTACTGACTTCGCTCACTTGAGGTACCCAAGATAATGTTCGGTCCATAATAATGCCCAGATTTTTCACTTGGTGGGAGTAAGGAATACGGACACCATCAAACCAAATGGGGGCTAGGTTACCGAAGTCAACTCTGGAAATCATGGATGAACTACCAATTACAATAACTTGGGTCTTAGCGGGATTTACACGAAGCCCGAAATTACGGCTCCAGTTACGTATACTAATCAGGTCGTTATTCATCGTGGCAATTACATTCGGAAGGCTACTAACATCACCCTGTACATAAATTTGAAGATCGTCAGCATAAAGGTGATAATGAGATGAAAGATTATGAGTGATAGAATTAATAAAGACTGAGAAAAGCAATGGAGATAACACGCCGCCCTGTGGAACACCGGCTTGCGTGCTACACCAGGAAGAACGGAAATCATCCACCTTAATCAGCTGCCGACGACCACTGAGATAGCTACGAAACCAATCTATTACCGCAGGAGATATGTTGAGAGGACGCAGCACTCCAAGTAGAATGTCAAAGTCAACGGTATTGAAAGCATTGCTAAAATCTAACAATGTCAATATATATACACTTCTCCATACTGATCCCTTACAAATGTGTCTATATATTAATGCACTCGACTGTACCTGTACCTACTCCAACCAGTATAATATACAAGACAAGTAATGTAGTATGTCATTCATGGCAGACCCAAGCAACGATTTTAGAATACCTATTGAACCCGAGATCCAATTCTGTGAAATATTTATTAGGAGACATATCATCTTGGTCCTGCTGAGAAAGTCAACTAGTTTACTCAGCATCTATCTTTTAAATGTTTTTAAACCAAACCAATTGTATGTATTTAAACCTTGGCCAAATTACTTTCAGGCTATGACAGAAGACCAGAAAAACATAATAAAGCAGCATTTCCACGAAGTCGGCACGAGGTGCATTAAAGACAACCCTATTTCTGCTGAAGACATCGCCACACTGAAAGCTAAGCAAGTGCCCACCGGGCCTAATGCACCTTGCTTCTTAGCTTGTGTGCTTAAAGATACTGGAATGGTAAGTATTTCACAGTAGCAATGTACAAGTTGCAGAACATTATCAAAATTGAAGGAATATACTCGGAAATTTCCCAGAATTTTCATGAGAACTGAAGAGTAAGTTCTCATTGAGAATGTTTCCATGAGAACTTATAAAAAATTGTTGTGAAGAATGTTGTATTTCACAATTGAATAAACAAGGCATTAAATATACCTAAAAGGCATGTATTATACAACGGTTTTGGCAGAAATAGATTGCTTGTAGAATTTACACTGCCGAGAACATTCTCTATAGAAGTTTTGCAACTTATGAAACTTCTCCTCGGCACATGCCTAATGATAATGGATTCATCAAAGTCAAAACTATTTTTTAAAACCAAGTAAAGTTTCCATTCCATCTCACGGGAAGTCCACTTTTATATGCAAGTAGCCGCGTTAAAAATCGCTATTCGCGGTCTAGCTAGAGACTCTAGGAAATTTTGGTTACTACCAGTTCTAAAAAATACTTTGCTTGGTTATTAAAAGCTATGTTCAGCAGTGGACGTCTTTCAGTCATGATGATCGTTATTAAAACAGCATTTATGAGCGACGCCAGCATCTTTATGGCTACAAACTTTTTTTTTTCAGTTGGATAACAGCGGGATGCTACAGAAAGATACAGCGCTTGAATTAGCGAAGTCGGTATTCAACAACCCTGAGGAACTGAAGGCGATCGAGGACTATATGCACTCCTGCTCACACAGTCAGTAAAACATGGGGTCTTACCAGTGCTAGCATATCTTGTATTTGACGGCTACTCACAACATTCTAGCAGCTACCCGTCTCTTTTCAATAAATACAATCAAAGAGAAAGGTAGCAGTGACAAGACCGCGAGTTACTGTCGAGCACACGATGAGCTCTAAGCCTTAGTTTATTGGGTGAATATCTAAGCGTTTCAACCGCCTAATTTTGGTGGCATCATCTTTGCCGAAGTTTCTATTAGTTACAATGTGCTACTTTGTCATTTGACGGAGGCACGGTACCTTATACAAATTACGAAGTATAACATTAAGACGTTTAGAAACTTCGGCAAAAATGATGCCACCAAAATTAGGCGGTTGAAACGCACAGATATTCACCCTATTACGATATGGAGGGTGAATATCTGAGCGTTTCGATCGCCTAATTTTGGTGGCATCATTTTTGCCGAAGTTTCTAAACGTCTCAATGTTATACTTCGTCACTTCTGTAAGGTACTGTGCCTCCTTCAAATGACAAAGTAAGACATTGTAACGAATAGAAACTTCAGCAAAAATGATGCCACCAAAATTAGGCGGTTGAAAGTGTTGAAACGCTCAGATGTTCACCCAGGACCTGTTCCTTTCAATGTAAAGTAAAGGATTGTTAAACCAGTTTTAAATTTTGGAAATAAACATGGGTACAGCCTTTGATATGTATGATTTTAGTTGCATTTTAGGTTTTGTCATTCATCAGAATTCAGAATATAGACAACTTTGTGGTCTGATTTAAAACATTGATTATTTGCAGTCAACAACGAACCAGTGACAGACGGAGAAAAGGGCTGTGAACGTGCAATGCTAGCGCACAAGTGCATGCTTGCTAACGCTGCGCAGGTAATAATTATTTTATAAATAAGTTTATCTATCTTTCAAAACTATAACATAACATCTAGTTACAAAAACAGTTGGCTAAAGTGTTTTTGTCTCTAATGAGATAGAAATTTGACCTAGGATCAAATAATTATAACAACCAATAATGGAGCTGAAATTACAAATTTTATTTACGGCCTATTTTATACTTTTTCTCAAACTTGCAATGAAATGTTGGCATTACGTATGTCAAATTATACCAGGAAGTACCATCTCGCTGGTTCGATGATTGCACTTGATATGTAAAGGCATTTCATAACTACTTTTCAAGTTAGAGAAAAGCACTATACAAATCTCGGCGAGAAACAAGGTTACCATCAGGCCGCGTATCTCTATCTAGCCTCAGTTCCTTCAGCCAGAAATGGCCAGATATATCTCCTTGGCCTGTAACCTTTCGTTTCCCGTCCTCTATAGTAATGTAGGTACTATTATAGTAAGTACTACTTACATACACAATACGTTTACTTTGAAGTTTTCAGAACAGCCGAAATTAACTTTAGTGATTTTGCCAGTTGTGTTGCGACTTTGATAATCTTCTAAATGAGGTTTTAAACTTACTCTATTTTAGTAGTTAGCATGAAATAGGAGATATAACTAAATATGTAGAATCAATACCCCTTTCGGAAACCTCGAAATATAAACTAAAAATAAACAAAGCATTGCGGCAATTAGATAAAAAAACAATGGGAATCGCGAACGTTTTATGCGTAATTGGAGTAACATAATTTTATATTTATCTAGATACATTTCAGTATTTTAATATGTTTTCATTTCTTACAGTTTGGTTTTGACATATAAACCATCGAAAAAAGAAGATTCACTCGTACTCGTATCGACTGACATAGGTAATCGGCAATTGGCTACCGGAACCTAATTTTATTATTAAACATATTTGAATTAATAAAGGTACCTTTACTGTTTTTTAAGTGTCTAATTCATTCCCTTTTTCTACATTTTTATCAAAATAATTATGCGAGCTACTTTTAAAAGTGCATAACAAGCACATAGATAACCTACTGTAGCTACTAGCTAGTCGCACACATCCTGAACTCATACTCAAAGGGGACTCCTAATATACTTACAGGGTGACATTTAGGGGCCTATTTCTCGAAAGCTTATAACTTGTAATATAAGCGGAAGTCCTTATCTAATTAATAGTTTTAAAAAGAGACTTCCCCTTGTAATTCGAGTTAGGTATAAGCGTTCGAGAAACGGGCCCTAGGTCGTGTAGCAAGAGTGAACAGGGTTACTAGGGACGGTCAACTTTCATGGAGAAAACCATGAAATCGCGAAAAAAACTTCAAATTATGAGTTTATTGATACTTAACTATCAAATAGGGCTCAATTAGTAACTAGTAATTTAGATTTTTTGCGCAATTTGTCTGTTATCTCCGTAGTGAAAGTTGATCAGCGTGCAGGATGCTTAGCCAAGTAGCCAATCGCTTGCGCTTAGTCGTCAATCGTAAACGAAAGGCAGCTACCTGTCTTTGTCACACTAATATGAAAGAGTGACAGAGAGGGAAAACTACGTTACGCTACTAAGCGCTAGCGCTTGGCATCTTGGCTAAGCACCCAGGTCCCTTATATCCTGTTCACTCCAGCTCCACGACCTAGATCTCACCTAGCAATGTACAAGTTGCGGAACATTCTAAAAATTGCGGGAATATACTGGGAAATTTCCGAGAATTTTCATGAGAACTTAAGAGTAAATTCTCATTGAGAATATTCCCATGAGAACTTATAAAAGTGTTATGAAGAATATTGTATTTCACAATTAAGTAAACAAGGCATAAAATATACCTTAAAAGAAATGTATATGTAGGTATACAAAAGTTTTGGCATGATTGCTTGAAAAATTAAACTTGCCGAAAACATTCTCTATAGAACTTTCGCAACTTATAAAACTTCTCCTCGGTACATTGCTAATCTCACCCTGTATAATCAGTACCAGGCAGGATATCTACACATTGGTCAGTGGACAGCACCTGATGTTTGTTTTCATGTACCTAATCCTCCGTAGCTTAGTTGCAGTGGCGTAGCGTGCCTTGTCGGGGCCTCGTATAAAAAATTTTTGGAGGCCCTTATATGGAGGTAATATAAATTAGAAAGTTTTTATTCTTTTTCCGGGGGTTTATCCGGGGGCCCCGTATAATTGATACGGCAAATACGGCAGTAGCTACGCCCCTGCTTAGTTGTGAAAACTGGAGGTTCCAGGTTTGAATACCGGCGGGGCATTACTTTGAGCATTCCTTTCGAATACCGACTGGGGCATTCTGGACCGTTTATCATAAATAATGTTTTGATATATTTACCTATATGATAAACGCTTTCTCTAATTCATGGCCAAACGTCAATTTGTCGAATATCACATCCCAACCAACATATCGCAGTATTCAGTTCGCCCAAAAATCACTTGCCAAGTGAAACGTTTCGCAGACGTATATTTCGCATAATATCGTATTCTAGCCTGACCTAATCTAATAGTTTTAAATATAATTGGACCAAATAAAATCCGCGAAATTAGTGATATTCGGGAAAATAAAATTCTGCGAAAACGCAAGATACCATTAAATCGACTTCTTTCGGTGCTGGGCCTATCACAACAGTGATTCAAATTCATTACGTCATTAAGTTACCTATGTAACAATGGTAGGTATACATATGTATAGTGTTCATAGTGACGATAGCACATTGTGGCAGCATTTCGTTCCACCACCGAAACAAATCGTTGACTCGACAAATGTTTAACCATTGTGTATTTATTTCGAATGACGACTTTTCCTGTTACCTGGTTTTACTTGTTAATAATAATAAAATACGAAATTATTTATTTAGGTATACAAAAAAAACAATAGCACACTTAAGAACATTGCAAGCTAACAATTCCAGTTTCCAAGATAAAGATTTTAAGAGTACTTATTATGGCCATGGCATGGCCGTTGGGGTCGAAAAGTGCTCGGTAGGAGACCACGCTTTGGCAAACGCTGCATAGAACCCACATGATGGACCTTATGTAGGTCGCCAGGAAACACTGGATGCAGGTCCCTTCCAATCGGTATACACCTTGGTGGATACCGCCCTTCCTTATAATATTACAATTACACAATTTGCACTCATATCTAGTTATATGTTGTATTTGTTTGTATTAGGTAACATGTCCATCATCACCATTTCAGCCATAAGACGTCCATTGCTGAACATAAGCCTCATCTTTGCACCTCCATATACAGGTTGGTCCAAACCTTGACGTCAAAAAATTTTTTTTAGATTCCTCACGTCGTGAGCTATCAGAATATACCCCATGTATGTTAGCCGATTTTTTGTAGTTTTCGAGCTATGAATTTTTGAAATTTTTTTTTTGAGAAATTCTGGATTGAAGAAATTTATTAATAAAAAAAAATCTGTTGGGTTTTTTAACTAGTTTCTTTTTGTAAAAGTATTGCTACAAATAAATCATTTACTGACAAAAAAATTAGCGTCCTCACTTTGATACAAGTAGGATAAAAAATACCAAATACAAAATTTTACGCTAAAAACGCATCAAAATAGCATTAATGTACGTAAATAAAAAAAATAAAACATATCCCAAGGATTTTTGGTAATGTAAAGACTGCCCTAGACCTTAAACCTTGGTAAAAGCAAAAAAATTTGATATTTAATAATGAGGATTTTTCGGAGTAGTCGGTCAAATAAACTTAAAAAAAAAACTTCTAAATTTTTTATTTTAAAATAAGGTGAAATTTCGTCTGTTTTGTTGTTCTTATCAATAAACAAAGACAGAAAATACCACGAAAACTCAATTTGTGTAGTTATTCAAGTCATTTTTACTACTTTAAAATTATAAGCTTTTTTAAGTTTATTTGACCGACTACTCCGAAAAATCCTCATTATTAAGTATCACTTTTTTTTTGCTTTTACGAAGGTTTAAGGTCTAGGTTTACATTACCAAAAATCCTTGGGATACGTTTTATTTTTTCTATTTACGTACATTAATGCTATTCTGATGCATTTTAACGTAAAATTTTGAATTTGGTATTTTTTATCCTACTTGTATCAAAGTGAGGACGCTAATTTTTTTGTCAGTAAATGCTTTATTTGTAGTAATACTTTTACAAAAAGAAAATATTTAAAAAACCCAATAGTTTTTTTTATCAATAAATTTCTTCATTCCAGAATTTGTCAAAAAAATTTTTTTCAAAAATTCATAACTCGAAAACTACAAAAAATCGGCTAACATACATGGGGTATATTCTGATAGCCCATGACGTAGGGAACCTAAAAAAAAATTTTTGACGTCAAGGTTTGGACCACCCTGTATATATAGGCAATGGACGTCTTATGGCTGAAATGATGATGACGGATATGTTACCTAATACAAACAAATACAACATAGTATATACCTATATACATATATGGAGGTGCAAAGATGAGGCTTATGTTCAGCAATGAACGTCTTATGGCTGAAATGATGATGATGGACATGTTACCTAATACAAACAAATACAACATATAACTAGATATGAGTGCAAATTGTGTAACCAACATAGGCAGCTGCACTAGCCCATGCAATTAGAAACAATGCGCATTTTATGAAATAATTCACATATATATCAGTAAACCCACTATATTTATTATCAAAGACACCGTTGCAGTTTATGAACTCGCATCTTTATTTTCTTAATAATAACTCAAACCAAAAGCAATATTAGCCAGGAAATTCGTATAAATATTAGATAGCTGTTGTGAAAACTAAAGACAACATACCTTAACATACATAGTACATATATATCATGCTTGCTAACGCTGCGCAGGTAATAATTATTTTATAAATAAGTTTATCTATCTTTCAAAACTATAACATAATATCTAGTTACAAAAACAGTTGGCTAAAGTGTTTTTGTCTCTAATGGGATAGAAATTTGACCTAAGATCAAATAATTATAACAACCAATAATGGAGCTGAAATTACAAATTTTATTTACGGCCTATTTTATACTTTTTCTCAAACTTGCAATGAAATGTTGGCATTACGTATGTCAAATTATACCAGTGGCCTATTTCACCATAATTACAATTGTGACAATTGTAAAATATCACTGTTACTGACGTCACAGGCCTCCGTAGGCTACGGCTACCGCTTACTGTCGGACGGTCCATGTGCTTGTTTGCCACCAACATAAAATTATTACTAATAACGTTATTATATAGTTAATAAACTACTTTTTATTTTCCGAAACCCGTGACAATTGTCGCAAGGTTTAGTACAATTTTCATTAATTCTTGACATGAGGTTCGGGTTATGTCGGAATTTCGCTACAATTGTCGTGATTTTTGTGACAATTGTAATTTTGCTTCGCATAAAAGTAGCTATTTACTGCTGATTTATTAAAGTTTCTGCACTAATTTTTATGCTGGTGGCAAACAAACGCACGGCCCTTCCGATGGTAAGCGGTAACTGTAGCCTATAGACGCTCCCTATTGGAGAAACCGTAGATTTACAATTGTAGGACTTGTCAATGTTGTGAAATTGGGGCCTGGCCCCAATTTCACCACATTGACAAGTGCTACAAATTGTAAATTTACTATTTCTGCAATCTGGGGCGTCTATAGGCTACAGTTACCGTTTACCATCGGAAGGGCCGTGCGTTTGTTTACCACCAACATAAAATTTAGTGCTGGAACTTTAGTAAATTAGCAGTAAATAACTACTTTTTGGCGAAGCAAAATTACAATTGTCAGAAAAACACGACAATTGTAGCGAAATTCCGACATATGCCGAACCTCATGTCAAGATTGAATGAGAATTGTACTAAACCTTGCTACAATTGTCACGGGTTTCGGAAAATAAAAAGTAGTTTATTAATGATTTAAAAACGTTATTAGTAATCATTTTATGTTGGTTGCAAACAAGCACATGGACCGTCCGATAATACGCGGTAGCCGTAGCCTACGGAGGCCTGTGACGTCAGTAATAGTGGTATTTTACAATTGTCAGACTTGTAATTATGGTGAAATAGGCCACAGGAAGTACCATCTCGCTGGTTCGATGATTGAACTTGATATGTAAAGGCATTTCATAACTACTTTTCAAGTTAGAGAAAAGCACTATACAAATCTCGGCGAGAAACAAGGTTACCATCAGGCCGCGTATCTCTATCTAGCCTCAGTTCCTTCAGCCAGAAATGGCCAGATATATCTCCTTGGCCTGTAACCTTTCGTTTCCCGTCCTCTATAGTAATGTAGGTACTATTATAGTAAGTACTTACATACACAATACGTTTACTTAAATTAACTTTAGTGATTTTGCCAGTTGTGTTGCGACTTTGATAATCTTCTAAATGAGGTTTTAAACTTACTCTATTTTAGTAGTTAGCATGAAATAGGAGATATAACTAAATATGTAGAATCAATACCCCTTTCGGAAACCTCGAAATATAAACTAAAAATAAACAAAGCATTGCGGCAATTAGATAAAAAAACAATGGGAATCGCGAACGTTTTATGCGTAATTGGAGTAACATAATTTTATATTTATCTAGATACATTTCAGTATTTTAATATGTTTTCATTTCTTACAGTTTGGTTTTGACATATAAACCATCGAAAAAAGAAGATTCAATCGTACTCGTATCGACTGACATAGGTAATCGGCAATTGGCTACCGGAACCTAATTTTATTATTAAACATATTTGAATTAATAAAGGTACCTTTACTGTTTTTTAAGTGTCTAATTCATTCCCTTTTTCTACATTTTTATCAAAATAATTATGCGAGCTACTTTTAAAAGTGCATAACAAGCACATAGATAACCTACTGTAGCTACTAGCTAGTCGCACACATCCTGAACTCATACTCAAAGGGGACTCCTAATATACTTACAGGGTGACATTTAGGGGCCTATTTCTCGAAAGCTTATAACTTGTAATATAAGCGGAAGTCCTTATCTAATTAATAGTTTTAAAAAGAGACTTCCCCTTGTAATTCGAGTTAGGTATAAGCGTTCGAGAAACGGGCCCTAGGTCGTGTAGCAAGAGTGAACAGGGTTACTAGGGACGGCCAACTTTCATGGAGAAAACCATGAAATCGCGAAAAAAACTACAAATTATGAGTTTATTGATACTTAACTATCAAATAGGGCTCAATTAGTAACTAGTAATTTAGGAGATTTTTTGCGCGATTTGTCGGTTATCTCCGTAGTGAAAGTTGATCAGCGTGCAGGATGCTTAGCCAAGTAGCCAATCGCTTGCGCTTAATCGTCAATCGTAAACGAAAGGCAGCTACCTGTCTTTGTCACACTAATATGAAAGAGTGACAGAGAGGGAAAACTATGTACAAGTTGCAGAACATTCTAAAAATTGCGGGAATATACTAGGAAATTTCCGAGAATTTTCATGAGAACTTAAGAGTAAATTCTCATTGAGAATATTCCCATGAGAACTTATAAAAAAGTGTTATGAAGAATATTGTATTTCACAATTATGAAAACAAGGCATAAAATATACCTTAAAAGAAATGTATAGGTATACAAAAGTTTTGGCATGATTGCTTGAAAAATTAAACTTGCCGAAAACATTCTCTATAGAACTTTCGCAACTTATGAAACTTCTCCTCGGTACATTGCTGATCTCACCCTGTATAATCAGTACCAGGCGGGATATCTACACATTGGTCAGTGGACAGCACCTGATGTTAGTTTTCATGTAATCCTCCGTAGCTTAAGTTGTGAAAACTGGAGGTTCCAGGGGTGCTTAGACAAGTTGCCAATCGCTAGCGCTTCATCGTTAATCGCAGCTAACTGTCTTTGTCGCACTAATATGAAAGAGTGACAGAGAGGGAAAACTACGATACGCTACTAAGCGCTAGCGATTGGCAACTTGGCTAAGCATCCAGGTTCGAATACCGGCGCGCGGCGGGGCATTACTTTCGAATACCGACTGGGGCATTCTGGACCGTTTATCATAATAGTACATTACTGCAGCCGCCGGGAAATAGGGGGTTGCAGGCTGAGTATTATAGACGGCCGACCGTAGGGAGGACGGCTAGGCATGTATAGTGATTTTCTCAAACTAATGCAATGAAATAAATAAATACACCTTACAATTAATAAATGTTTAATATGGTATAATTTAAACACAGTGCTGCCAAGTCTTGTATTTTCATATTTGCAGCCTTAAACATACCTACTGGCAATTTTAGGTACCTATGCTATGCTTAACTACATTTTCACTCCATTTATAACATGAGTTAAACTTAAAATAATATATGTTAAGAATAGTTACAATCTCACTTTAAGTATTTTAGTAATACATTTTCTGAAAAACCATGGGCATTTTTTTCAGTCTTCCAACTTAAGAAACTTTCATAAGTTTTCATGTATCTTTCTTTTGATTTTGGCGGCAACAAGTTATTTATAGCTAACTGAGCCTCCGCCCTTAATTCTGGCGGTGTACAGATTGTTTCTTCATTGCTGCTATCATCGGAACTCATATTTAATCTTATTTTATGAACATCGACAATAAAAAATTAATTCCACTTGAATAAAGGTTTTTTTTAATTACCCTTTAATCCCGCCAACATGTTTTTTTTTTTAAGGAAATGATCCATTTTCCGCTTGTGCAGTTTTTGGATAAACCGTATTAGGGCTGTTATACACAACCTAATAATTCGGTATTAATGATAAATAAAAATATAAAGCAAATGATATTGAATGTTTTCTTGTTACTGGTGAATTGAGTTTCGTTAATATTTAATAAGTTGAGGTATAAAATTGAAATAAATCTAATCATACAGATTTTTTATCAGTTCGTGTGTAATAGGCATTAACGCGAATATTTTTGGTCCGATAAAGTTCGGACCTATTAAAAAAACAGTTGCTTAACCTGTTTATGAACACAGACGCCATGTTTATTTTCAAATTAAAAACAAAATACTTCCCGGCCTAGGCCTGCAACGACATATTTCCCGGCGGCGAATGACACACGTAATGACAACATTTCATTGCATGTTTGAGAAAATAATGTTTTGATTTATTTACCTATATGATAAACGCTTTCTCTAATTCATCGCCAAAAGTAAATTTGTCGAATACGAGTATCACACCCCAACCAACATCGCAGTATTCAGTTCGCCCAAAAATCACTTGCCAAGTGAAACGTTTCGCAGACGTATATTTCGCATAATACCTAACCTATTCTAGCCTAACCTAATCTAATAGTTTTTAAATATAATTAGACCAAATAAAATCCGCGAAATTAGTGATATTCGGGAAAATAAAATTCTGCGAAAACGCAAGATACCATTAAATCGACTTCTTTCGGTGCTGGGCCTATCACAACAGTGATTCAAATTCATTACGTCATTAAGTTACCTATGTAACAATGGTACGTATACATATGTATAGTGTTCATAGTGACGATAGCACATTGTGGCAGCATTTCGTTCCACCACCGAAACAAATCGTTGACTCGACAAATATTTAACCATTGTGTATTTATTTCGAATGACGACTTTTCCTGTTACCCGGTTTTACTTGTTAAATAATAATGAAATACAAAATTGAAATACTGAATTATTTGTTTAGGTATACAAAAAAAAAGCATTGCAAGATAGCCGTTCCAGTTTCCAAGATAAAGATTTTAAGATCAGGTACTTATTATGGCCATGGCATGGCCGTTGGGGTCGAAAAGTGCTCGCCCAACTCGGAGACACTGAACGCAGGTCGGTAGCTTCCAATCGGTATATATCTATATATATATAGAGGTGCAAAGGTGAGGCTTATGTTCAGCAATGGACGTCTTATGGCTGAAATTATGATGATGGACATGTTACCTAATACAAACAAATACAACATGTAATCTAGATATGAGTGTAAATTGAGTAATTGTAATAGAATAAGGAAGGGCGGTGTCCACCAACATAGGCAGCTGTTTACTCAGTTTCATACTAATATATATAAACTAATATACATACTCGTATATAAACAAAAACATACAACATATAACTACTTATATGAAATAAATAAATAATTAATTCATAACTTCAGCGATTTTATATCGGACATTAACGACGTTAATAGGAATGAAAAAAAAAATTAAATAGATAACATCAGCTAACAAACAAACAGTACGTTTCTATTTTATCTATTACAATAGTTGAGGATGTTTTGGACATAAGACCGTACTTCCTGTCCACGGAAACGATGGTCCAAAGTCATCCCATTCAGCGTGCAAGGTAAACGGGCTGGTCCTTACTATATATTCACTAAGTACGTGTTTATGTGATCAATACGGGTTTAATTGTGATTGGGAAGGTTGCCATCATGAGTAGATTAGCTTTTGTTTTAGTTGTTGTGGCCGCTATTGCGGATAATGTACTGGTGAGTGACTTTAGACTTCTAGTATTGTATGTCATAATTAACGCATTTGATATGATAATCAAATTGTAATTTTTATAACGCCGGGTTATAAAGGCCGATGCAAATTTTATGCCATAGACAAAGACATATTAGAAAAATATTTGGTAGAAGATGATATTATATCGAAATGCTTCTACCTAAGCTGAATTGGGAATGAAAGTTGGGGAATATCTATACAGATGTAGTGCAAAATCCTTTTCCCCTCACTAGCTCGTAAAGCGCTCGTTTATCCTTTAATACGAGTGGGTAAAAACGCTTTTTACACACTTGTGAATAAAGTAATTTGACATTTCTCTAATTCCTATAGCCCACTATGCCTAGTATAAGTGGATCTGTATGACCGTAGTAAACATGCGCAATCGGAGCTCACATGTTAAATTGGTCGGTCTCATGGGTGACTTTGTAAGCCATTGGCTATATTTTAGTCCAGAAGTAGTCTATTCTACGATACGTTTCGACATTGAGTTTTAAATGGTTTCTTTAAGTTAATTTACATTTGGATGAGATTTGTAATCATATTTCCTCGCGATAGTGAGGGGAAAAAAGTTGTATTACACTTGGCGGCAAAGTTTGTTCAACTCTCGTGCCTTGAGACCATCGCAATGCTCAAGATTCCAGTTTTTGAACCACTCGCTACGCGCGGGGCTCAATTTTGGAATCTTTCGCTAGCTCAGGTCTCAATATTGGCACGACAGTTAAACAACAACTTTGCCCCCTTGTATAATAAATAACTATTCTCTTCAGCTTTTCACGGATACGGCCAATTAATCTCCGTCTCAATTAGCGTCTAATATGATTCGGATGTTTCCGTGAAAAGTCGAAGAGAAAGGATTTTGCTCTACATCTGTACCTATACTTGTACCGAAACAGATGGAGCGACGACCTGGTAAAGGTTGCGGGTGTCCAATGGATGCGGACAGCTCACGACCGATCTTTGTGGAACTCTCTGGGGGAGGCCTATGTCCAGCAGTGGACGTCAATTGGCTGATGATGAGATGATGATGATGATGATGAGATAGAGATAGGGTACCTAGGTATATGTATGTAACAAAAAATGTATAGCCCGCAAAGTTGAAGCGGCTTTCTACGAATTACATTACAGGCCTGTCACCGCCAGCACCGATGTTCGTAAATTTCGGGGATTTATCTCTGTCACTTTAATGACGCCTTCGTTCTCTCGCCTCAAAAATCTCCAAAATTTGCGAACTTCGGTGTTCGCGATGGCAGGCCTGTAATGTAATTCGTAGAAAGCCGCTTCATCTTTACGGGCTATACACCGTGATCTCTAATAACCCGAAAGATTTTAACCACGCATTTTTGATGTAAAAACAAACAAAAAATATTATATGACATTTGTCATTTTTGGCGAAAAAAAAATTTTTCTTTTTGGTTTTTTTTTCAATTGTTATTTAATTTTTGATTGTATTTTAACATAAAAAGTAAAAGTTATTCATAAAACTAGCACTTACAATGAGTGTTAAGGTTTTTTTTTACAAAAACCTCATTTTTAAAAGGTTTTATTTCTCACTTTTTGACATCTATTTATGAGGTTAGTGAGACTATTCTCCATAATAGCACCAACGCCGTTAAAAAGACCTTTTTTACCGAGTTACAATTAGAAAAAATTTATACGACATTATAGTTTCTAAATGTGGTCAGGAACACACTGTTAAAATCCTTCGGGTTATTAGAGATCACGGTGTATATTTTTTGGTACATACATATAGGTATCCTATCGGTTTCGGTCCAAGTATAGGTATAGATATTCCCAACTTTCCCAAGATTAGTATCGTACCAGGCCAGAGAACTAACTTCCTCTAATATTCCTCTATATATGATGACCTATCAGATAACTTTGAGTCAAAATATAATATCGCCAATGAGAGCATAAAACTGTTTTGCTGTTTTTTTCTATTATTACATCTACACTTTCAGGCGATATCGGGGGTTCAAAAGACCCTAATCCAAGCTCAGTTCGTAACCAGGGGTCTATCCTGCATAAAGAATAACCCTCTCACTGCGGAGGACATCAACACACTCAAAATGCTGAAGATGCCCGATGGCGGAGGCGCTAAGTGCTTCGCAGCATGTCTTTTCAAAAATATTGGCATTGTAAGTGTTATTTCATACCTACCTCTCAACTTTGAAAACTATAGGTTAGATCCTACCCAACTAGCAAAATTTCGTCATATAATCGTCGCGGAAACGTAACATATTCAGGCTTTTAGCTTATGAAATTGGTCATAAAAACGTAATAATTACGTTTATATAACGCGATTTGGGCCCATATTACTCAGCTTTTTAGCCATATAAAAGCCCTTTAACTGAAACTGCCACCACTTATTAGTCATATAATAATCATCGCCGTGACCACTTTATAGCTAACTAGCTGTATAATAGCGACTAATATAGCTTTTATATTACTTTTAATCATATAAGAGCCATGTAACCGTTGAGTTAGTTATTTATTGATCATATAATTGCTACTTATATGCCAAATTTGTGGAATAAAAGTGTCCAGCGAAACTAAACAGAAGATGGATTGACAACTTGCTCGTGCATATAATTTTGTTAGTGCTAGCTGGTGTAAACAAAATTAAATCACTTTATGCCGTTGAGTATGTTTTGACAGAGCTATCTAAGTAATATATGACCATGTTATAATTGCCATTATAAATTCTACCTAATGGTGAAAATGTATTGCGAATACCACTTTACTGATAAAGTATACTATATTTAGTAGTAAATAATGAACGCGCCACTTTAATTATTAGTTATTACAATATAAATTAAATAAATATTTTTAATTATTACGAAGGAAACTACTATATGACATGTATACGATTAACATATCATATAACTGCTTCGTATTAGTTCTTATATAGCAAGTTTAGTGGTTTAAGCGCCATGACACCTACAAGTAGATACGTTTATCATATAAAAGTAACGGCTGAAACCAAAAAGTTCTATAATAGCAATTATTTTTCCATTTACTCGAGCATAAGTCATATAAGATGTAATTATTCGACAAATAGTCAAGTAAGCGTCATGTAAAAGCAGCTTACTCAGTATTAATCTTATATGACTCTTTAGTCATAAAAGATGTCGAGATGCTGAATAAAACACTTTTATAAAACAAGATATATAATTAGCTGTTATACGACTTCATTCACAATAGTCATATAATAGCGACTGCGTTACGTTTACTCGACTTTTTCTCACAAGTCATAAGTCTGCCATATAAGTTTTTGCTACTCGGCAAAAAAGTCATATAAGCGTTTTATAAATGTGTCTTTTTCAGCAACTTCTTATATGACTCTTAAGTCATATAAGAAAGTCGTATAAACGTGTATATGACATCTTATACGACTATTATGCTATTGCTGTATAAGTTGGCTTTATACGACAGGTACTGTGTAATTTGCGTTTATATGACTTTTATACAACATATTGCTGTATAAGCTGGCTTTATACGATAGGTACTGTGTAATTCGCGTTTATATGACTTTTATACGACTTATTAGCTGAGTAAGCTCGATGTTATATGACTGTTTTGCTAGTTGGGTAACCTAACTATAAGTAGATACTTTTGATTTTTTCTGTAGATAGACCTGGGTGCTTAGCCAAGTTGCCAATCGCTAACGCTTAGTCGTCAATCGTAAGCGAAAGGCAGCTAACTGTCTTTGTCGCACTAATACGAAAGAGTGACAGAGAGGGAAGACTACAATACGCTACTCAGCGCTAGCGATTGGCTACTTGGCTAAGCATCCTGTTATGAGCAAAATAGATCTAGGTACGAACTAAACGCAACTGTTTTTGACGCACTAATACAAAAGAGTCACAGAGAGATAAAACAACGATATACGCTACTGAGCGTTACCGATTTGTATCTTGCTACTCACTCAGGCCCTTAATTAATGTAAGCCGTTCCTATTCCATTCCCTATCAGCCGAAAGACGTCCACTGCTGAACATAGGCCTCCCCAAAAGATTGCCACAATGACTGGTCCTGCGCCACTCGCATCCATCCACCTTGTGGGGGGCCTACCCACGCTGCGCCTTCCGGTACGTGGCCGTGGCCGCCACTCGAGAACCTTTCCGCCCCAACTGCCATTGGTTCTGCGCGCAATGTGCCCCGCCCACGGCCACTTCAGTTTCCCTATTCGTTGTTTGTAAATAATTATAACATTATGACAGTCTATCACGGAATTTTCTTCTTATGTATCTATAGATAGACAACTCTGGTGCAGTGTCCGCTGAAAGCGCCCGGCAGAGTGCGAAACAGGTGTTCGCCAATGATGAGACCAGCCTCAACAAAGTCGAGGGGCTGGTCAAGGAGTGCGAAAAAGGTATTAATATAATTAAAAATGTCCAATCCATCGCTCTGGCTTTATAGTGAGTACCGGCCAAAAGTTAATTTCCTCCCGCTTCCGCCGCTAAGTATTGTTTGTCCCTTTTGCTTTTATGGACACATTGTTAAGACCGAAAGGGGCAAACAATACTTAGCGGCTTGTTAAGTTAGCAGACGTTTATGAATAAGGGGGTTAGTTTTTCCTCACCATAGTGGTTTTCGCTCTTTATCCTTCACTGTACAAGTTATCCGTCTCTGGAATGCGCTCCCCCTGGCAATCAGACAAGCCCCAAGCAAGCAGGCTTTCAAAAAAATGCTTTATAAACATCTACTAAAACAGACTTAGCAGAATTAGTTGGTAACCCTAAACGCACGCGCAATATACAGGGTTACTTTTTCACCGGTACAATACATTTTCCCACATATTTGGTATCGATAATAGATTACATTTATCAAATAAAATTGTCATTTTTTTTTCATTTATTATTAATTTATCCTTCATGCAAATGCAAAATAATGGGCTTACTAATGATAAGACGTCAATGGGGTGCGGGACGCAGAGGGCGGCGGAAAGGGGTGAGCGACTTGCGCACGAGTTGGCAACGTAGCAGTTACCTCAATCTCGGTGACTAGGTCATGGTCAGTGTCACGGTTGACCTTCAGTCGGAAATTGCTCGTACGAAATGGTTCGTAGTTATTTTCTCATTGGGGAAAATACAGTGGCAGCCCAGCGGCTATACGCTGAAGAAAGTGTGCCCCGCCTGGAAAATGCCAGTGTTATAGCCATGGCCAGCCAGGTCAACAGATTTGACCCCGTGTGACTGTTTTTGTGGGGTGAGGGTAGGCCCAAAATTTAAAAGACTTAAAAAACCTAACAATAAGTGCATTTGATGAACTTAAAAGTGAGAACTACAGACTTGTGTTGGGAAATATCGAAGGAAACATTCAAAAACGGGCAAGAGTGTGTTTAGATAACCACGGCCAACATTTTGAACACTTGCTTAAGTATGTGAATTAATTAATTAGTATGAGAAATGGACTCCATTAATTAGGTAAGTTTTTTTTTATTTCAATCATTGTGCATAAAGTTGATTTCAAGTGTTTAATAATTTAATGAAGAAAGTTTCTGTCCTTAGTGCAAGTATGAAGGAAGATTTGGGATCAAGTAAGATTTTTTTGCCAAGTCATAATCATAAGTTGATTATCACCGCCGCTTTTCTAAGCCGCCATGCCACGTGCGATGACGTTGTAAACAAATAGTTGCCAGTTCGTGTGTTTTGCTAGTTATGTACATTGATAATGCGTAATGCGTCCAACTTTCTTATTAGGTTTGCGGATAAGTTCAAACATCGGTATTTTAGTTTTTTTGTTCTAAAGGGGTAGTAACAAAAAATGCTAGTATTCTGTAACTTGGACTACTATTACGTATGTTGATTTTTTGTACTGGTGAAAAAGTAACCCTGTATTATGTGTATATGTATGGACTATGGATAGGTATATTGTATTTATATGTGGCATATTTATTTATTTATGTACTTATTCCCTTCTAATTATTGTATTTAATTATTCTAGTATTAGTATCCAAATTGTATTTTCATTTTGTTAGTTTCAGTGCACCCATTTTGTTTTTCTCCGTTTGGCCCTATGGTTGACTGGTAGAGAATGCCTTAAGGCATTAAGTCCGCCAATTGTATATTTTTATGTGCAATAAAGTTTAAAATAAATAAATAAATTCACAGTTCACACCGTGGTTTTGATTCGAAGAGAATGTAGGTAGTCGCCAGCGCTAAACTCCAAATTTGCTTAAGTTACTTACTTATGAGATGTCTCTGATTTTCGAACTATTTTATTTATCACTCAGTAAGTACATATTTTATTGTGGTATCATTTGTAGCATAACTACCTACAACTGACACTAATAAAATACTAGCTGACTGTTTAATGCGATTGGTGATCGCAGTAATGTGTCCCCTGAGATGAAGCTGCTGCCCGTCATCAATATTCTATTAAATAATGGTCAGTGACACTTAAACCCTTAGTCGGCTCTTACGACCCTCGCTAGAAGAGTTGGGGTGGTAACAAATGTATTTTTACTGCCGTCACCACACGGCATAGTAAGAACAAATATATTTTATAAATTGTATTTATTAATTTAGTATTTGCTTTCCAGTAAACGCCGAAAATGTGGAAGATGGTGACAAGGGCTGTGATAGGGCAGCTCTCGCATTTGCTTGTTTAACTGAAAATGGACCCAAGGTGAACTTTGCAACTATAAATATTTAATAAAATTATATTTTTATATTAGCCTATTGTGTCCCACTGCTGGGCAAAGGCCTCCCCCCTCTTCTTCCATTCTTCTCGGTCCTGTGCGACCTCCGGCCAATCTCTTAAAAAGGAGTCTAAGTTATCCCGCCATCGCCGACGGGGTCTGCCTGGTCTCCGATTGGAGGGTGCCCACCCACTCTGTGGTTATTTTGGCCCACAAATCAGCCGGCACGCGGCAGACATGACCCGCCCAGTCGCATTTTAACTTAGCCGTTTTCCGAGCTACATCAATAATTTGTGTCTTGGAACGCAGCGTGATGTTTCGGATACGATCCCTTAGTTTTACACCTAATATGCTGCGTTCCATAGCTCGCTGGCAAACCCCGAGTTTGAACTTCTGAGCTTCCGTCAAAGACCATGTCTGAGCACCGTAGGTGAGGATTGGAAGTATGCACATATCCATGAGCCTACGTTTGATTGACAGAGGTAGGTCTCCTTTCATGAGGTCTTTCATTGCCCAATAGCTTTTCCAGGCGTTTTCAGTTCGTCTTTCGACTTCCTTGTCTTGTCTCGCCTGGAAAGAGACTATTTGACCTAAATAAAGGTATTCATGGACATATGCAATATGTTCTCCGTTTACCTCAATCCTACGTTCTGTGGTATTCGTCATGACGTTGGTCTTCGACATGTTCATCTTTAGTCCAACCTCGAGGCTTGCGTTGCTAAGGTCTTTTAGCATTTGATGCAGCTCGGAAGCTGTTGAGGAAAATAAGACTATGTCATCGGCGAAGCGGAGGTTGGTTAACCGCCTCCCGCCGATGACCAGACCCTTATCTCCCCAAAGCGGCGCGAGTTTCTGGAATATATACTCTAATGTGCTGGTAAAAAGTTTCGGCGATAGCGGATCTCCTTGTTTTACTCCTCTTTGGACTTCGAAGGACGGACCAGACGATTGCAATTTTATGGCGGCTGTACTTTGTCTATAGATGGTGCTTAATAATTGGATGTAGTTAGGAGCTATGTCTTGATGATTTAGAGCTGTGAATATGGCATTGTGGGATATACTGTCAAACGCTTTTGAATAGTCAACGAATGCTAAGTAGAGGGGGAGGTTGTGCTCGTGATGTTTTTCGATAATTTGGTTTAACGCATGCAGGTGGTCGGTGGTAGACAAGCCGGGGCGGAATCCCGCTTGTTCGGGTGGTTGGTGCAGATCAAGTTGCCCCGATATGCGGTTTTCTATAATTTTTATAAAAACTTTATAGAGATGAGATACAAGGCTGATAGGACGATAGTTGCCTATATCAGCCTTGTCGCCCTTCCTGTGCAACAGAATTACATTTGAGTGACACATATTTTTCGGAAAATGTTGAGTTTCTAAAATGCTATTGAATAACTTGCATATATAAGGAATTAATGTTGGCTCTCCAACTCATAAAGCTTCGGTTGTTACACCATCCTCACCCGCACTCCTGCTGTATTTCATTTTCCGAAGTGCCGTGTACACATCGTGCTCGGTAATTGGTGGGATAGTGCTGAAACTTTCTTCTCCTAAATGTGGGATTTGAGTTCGAAGGGGATCCGAGTAGAGAGCTTTATAATACTCAGTAGCAATATTTAAAACGCTATTTCTGTCTCCTGTTTTGGTTCCGGTGCTATCTCTTAAGCTAGTTATCCAGGATTTTCCTTGTGATGCACCTTTTATAGCAGTTTTTAGGGACTTATTTCGAGTTAAAGCAATTTCCACCAGTTTTGTGTTATGGTGTCTGATGTCTGCACGAATGCTACGTTTAACCAATCTATCTTTTGTTCTATATATAAAATTATAGAACAATAAAATAAATTAATATGTGTCTATTGAAGTGCAGCGGTAATTCCCGGTTCAAGCAATAATACAAAGAAAACAGTACCCGGGCATTTCTCCGAGAACAGCTATTTTTGCCTAATTGGTCTGTCATTTATAAAAGTTGACTATAGAATTGGTACAAAGGGTTAATTGTGCATAAAATGCTACACTTAGAAACATATATCGTAGGCCATGTATTGCCGCCTTCTTTCTGTCTGATATTTAGCTCAGACTAATGAGTAT
The DNA here is from genome assembly GCA_025490895.1 of Thaumatotibia leucotreta. Lineage (NCBI taxonomy): Eukaryota > Metazoa > Arthropoda > Insecta > Lepidoptera > Tortricidae > Thaumatotibia > Thaumatotibia leucotreta. The sequence goes on from JALPQI010002210.1 coordinate 51,758, forward strand.
ATCAGATAAATCAGAAGTGTGCCAAAATAATGAGGAACAGTAAACAAATGAATTAGATTCTGGTCAGATAAATGAGAAGTGTGACAGAAGTATAAGGAAAACGTAAACAAATGAATTAGAGTGTGTTCATATTAATTAGATTAATAATTTTTTTAGTTTACTTAAATAAGAAAACTGATAATTAATGTTTTTGTATGATTTTGAAATAAAAAGAAAAAAATGAAGGAATAATCATTTCAATCGAAAAAAGGCAGTAATTGAATGTAATTTAATTGATGATTGTAACAAGAAACAGAAAAAATCAACACAGGCTGATTTACTAACTTGAAGCATTTTTTTATAATAATTATAACCAGTTTTTCAAATAATTTTAATGTTGAAACTAAAACCTGTTAGTTAAAAAAAATCTTCAAGTATTGAGAAGCAATTAGTATGATTACCAACATAGTAATACAATATATTAACAGAAATCTTTACATTTTTAATTACTATCGATTTAATATGTTTGTAGTATAATTGATGTTTAACAGTTAGGATAGGAACATAATCTTCTTAGTCTTTAAAATAGGAAACAGTGAACAGTCACTTAAGTATAAAATCGATAGCTGTTTTTTTCTTCTTTTTTTCGTAAATATGCTTTTTTTATTTTTCTCTTGCTTCTCTTTGCTCAGGGCTTCGTCGGCCTTTATGCGTTTAACCAATCTCTTTTTTTCAGCCAACCTCTTTTTCTGCAGTCGTTCTTCTCTTCCTTGTTTCTTAGGTTTTGCCATATTTCATACTATGATACCTATGTAAAAAGCACAAATTAGCACTAAATTATCATTCATCAGCACTTTACTAATTCATCTGGCTATGTGAACCAGATGAATCCATATAAATTAGAACCAGACTAATGAGATTATTTCGATGAAATGGCCTTCATCCATCAAAAAAAATATTATTACTATTGAAATACAATTCCACCTCAAAGCTACACGTATTAAATATATAGTTATCGAACACAGACAAAATTGAACCTTAACAATAGTAGCATAAAACAAGACAGATTAATTATACTACTAACCTTACAAAGGCCAGATTACACACTTTCGTAATACTTTGTGTCGCCCAGAGAACTCTCCACAACACAACACTCTCACTAGAACGCTTGCCGGCGACCGACCTATGAGGTCGATTGCTCGTCATGCGACTATTCGCATACTAAAACACGGTACACGAATTGATGAATGTGTACAGACTAATTATATTTTTGGGTGTGGACACTTTTTTTTACCAATTATTTCACATGTTTATTACAATTTGTTATATATGAATTTAAACATAGATAGAACATTTATTACAATATAAACTCAGATGCCTAAAAAAGTCAAAACACTCTTGAAATTGAGTCTTTTTCTAAAGTAAATGGTAAAAAGTGAAATTAGGACGCGCCAGACTAATTAGTTTTGACTATTATCTGTCTGGCTAAAATATGTTTTTAGTATGAAGGACCTAGTTGATAATTATATGCCTCGATAGATATATAAATTTTACATATAATAGTATTCGTAAGACCAACTTAAACCCACTATTTCAACCGTTCTTTCGTAGAAAACTCCCAAAAAGTATGCTTCTGAGAAATGCCCACCCGTTCTGGTATAGCATATCTTCTTTTTTTTTATATGTTGGCATAACAAAGTGGCTCCACTCCACCTGATCGTAAGTGAAAAGTAGAGCCCAAATCGCGGCGGCAAAGAACAGGAGACAATCAGTAACCTGTTAGTTGCCACCGCCTTCTTATCAGTATCAATAAATCAAGAATGTTATTATTAGAGGGCTTTTAAAAGAAGGGTAATTTCGTGACACCCCATTAAGGTCACGCCGATTACACGCCACGATTTTATGTGCCGGCGTGGCGCTCATATCTAGAGCACACTAATTTGTATTTTTTTGTTTTCCAGTATGGGCTCGACCTCAAATTTTAAGGAAGAACAAACGACCTGGATATGAACTGCCGAAAAAGTACAATCATGACAAGGATGTAGGTTTATAAGGAATAAAAATTTTCATGCCCTATTCTACATGTGTTTTTTTATTGTTAATACCCTAAATTATAAATACCGGATGTCAATAAAGAAAAAACGACCAAGATCACCAACGCCCGAGGTGGAAATCCAACCCACGTGCTCAGCTTTCGCCGCTAGGCCACTCGGTCTTTAAGACTAATTAATCGTAATTTTAAAAAATTGGGAAGTTTTCTAAAGCCATTTGCAGGGAAGGAACAGTATTGTCTTACTTATCGCTTATCGTATACGAATGCAAAATTGCATCTTGGCTACGCCTGCAGGCACTCTCCTAGATACCTATGGAAGAGAAAGAGATATACTATGGTTGGTAGTCCTCTACTGTGCGTTTCCCTAGAAACTTTCAGCCTCTCTCAGTCCACCGCTTGACGCATTATCTTGCTGCGGCTGCGGCCACGACATTGGTCTTAAGGTGCGTTCAAACCAAAAGAGCATTCGCTATTCTACTAACTCCCCACTCTACGAAACTCGATCGTTACACAAAACGTGATTGGGAGGTTAGAACAGCGAATGCTCTTTTAGTTTGAACGCACCATAAGGCGATCGGCGGCGAGCGAATCCTTGAGTTGGAGCGAGATGCCGATTGCCGATATGGGAACTCCCTCTCGCACGTATGGTTTTCCCCTAAGCCGGTCGCCTTAGACCAATGTCGTGGCCGGGACTTTAGGGGGTAAATGCTCATAATCCCCTAGCGGGTTGGTGGTCCCTGTAGCATGTCTACTATAATGATCCTGTTGCCCATCATCAATCTTCTATAAAAAAATACGAGTATTCCAGTGACACTTCAATCCCGTCGTCTTTCGACACCTACGGGTAGATTTGGGATGGCGAGAAATTTATTTATTGCCGTCACCACGCGGCAAACCTCCTGAAAACTTTATTTAAATTCTATAAAAAAGGTAATTCAAAAATGCGTTACTTCAATAGTAAATGTGCATTTATTTCTAAACGTTAAATAATAATGTTGGTAGCCGATGGTAACAAAATCAGGTAATCATATATTATCGTCAATTGTCCCTTAAAAGAGATGATGACACGTGCGAATTTCCTTGCTTCTTCAATTTATATGTCGAATCCAAACTGGAAACAAAGAAATATAAAATAAATTAACTATCTCAGTGCACAATAAAGAGGGTACTATCTCCGGAAAATATGGATTTCTGTTATAATAACTTTCTTCGGCATTTTAGTATTGTATTCTGGGAATTTTCCACAACTCGACATGAAACGTTCCTATTTTGCGTGGTCCCAAAACGCTGGCCCAATTGACCTGTTGGGAACTTCTCATACACCCTTTTGTATATCTCCAATTTACCGCGTTAGTAAATTTTTATGTTCTGCATTCTGGCAACACTAATCCATAGTTAATGTTACCGAAAGTTGATTTAGTACCTACTTACCGTAAAACCGTACAAGTATAGTCCACTACTACAACTATGGTCCACAAGTTCAACTCGTAATTAAGCATCAATGGAAATCTTTTACTTTAGTTTTATCTAAGTTTTTTAATCATTAATCAGGAGACTTTAAAAAATAAAAAAAAATAAACTGCTCGGTAACTTTGTGTAACAACTGCGTGAATCATATCGTAATAACACTAAATCGAATATATTTGACTTAGTTTTGGACCATAGTTGGGGTAGTTTTACGGTAACCTACTTATTGCCAAAAAACAGAAAATAAAATGTATCCTTTTCAAACCTGTCCCTTTCACAGAGTTGAGCAAAAAGTAAGCCGATTACTACTTCAACGACTACTTTTGATTGTGTATTTTGTAATCTCTATTACAAAGTACACATACTAAAATGTAATTTACACGGTGCTCGTGAGCATTCCGAAAGATTTTAATGCTGAATTCCTGATCATATTTCAAATCTTTAATGTAATATAAAAATACGAATAGGCTTCACGAAATAACCTGTACCAACAAACAATTAAAATAAATAATTTAAACAAGTTGTTGTTATGATAAAAAGTACTGGAAATGTTAAAAAGTATCCAAAAATTCTAAAAAAGAGAAAAAATATATATTTGTGGAATTGACATTAGGTCTCATCAAATTTTTCGTTTATTTTGATGTCTAGAATGCGTAGTTAAAATCTCTCGCAATGCTTGCGAGCACCGTGTATAGAAGTTATTATCAGATTACTTTTTGCGCAACTCTGCCTTTTCATAGCACTTTTCCCCTACATTTTTTTTGAAACGCGACTGATGGCGGTTTAACCGACTTTTACGAATAAAGTAGTTAGTAGAATGTATTGTAAAATAAAAGTATACTTACTTGTGCAGCGTTAGCAACCATGCACTTGTAAGCGAGCATCGCACGGTCACAACCCTTTTCTCCATCAGTCACTGGCTCGTTGTTTACTGTAAACATACCAAGTTATTAACAGAAAAATCGTATCTGTTAAATACAAGCTATTATCGCCTGTAATCAGCCTCCTTACGACCTCATTAAGAAGCTTAACAAGATCAATGAGATCATACTTGATAATGTTACATGTCTTTTCGTTTCCAAGTTCCTGAGGTCACCTTTCGGCTCCATCATCAGACCAGCTCGAGGATATCATTATGTTGCAATGTCATGCTACTTAAATGTTTATAAATATCAGCTTAATCAATTGTAAAATCTTTCTGCTAGCACGCAAGGCAAGGCGCATAATACATTATCTATAAACTAAATTAATACAGTTCGGAGATTCAATTTACAAAATGTCATTTATAAACATGAATAAATGTTTATAATAATGATAAATACCACCACAATAATAATATACGTACATAAAGAAACTACTTTGGTACATCATATTTGCAAGAGTCTTAAGGTGAAAAATCCGTAATTTAAGATAAAAGTTCGCTTGATGCCCGGCAGATATCAACCACCAAACTACCTTGCGTGCTATTGTAGCTTCACTCGTACAGAGAAAGCCTACTTTCAACTCTTGTGTTACTGCGGCCCTACCGCGAACTTCGAAATTCGCAAATTTCGAGGATTTGTCTCTCTCACTCTAATGTCACCGTCGTTGGAGTGACAGAGAAAAATCCTCGAAATTTACGAATTTCGATTTTCGCGGTTGAAGGCCTGTTAAGTATACAGACTGTGAGAGCAGGAATGTATGTAGTTCTCGAGCGCCTTTAATTCCTCAGGGTCTTTAAATACCGCCTTCGCCAATTCAAGCGCAGACTCCTTCTGCAGCATGCCACTTTTGTCGAACTGAAAAAAACAGCAGGCTTATGATGGTGTCGTGTTTATCATTTGTCACCGTTGCCGTTACTTTCTGACTAGTATGCAAGTGTGAATGTGACGCGTAGCACAGCACGATAAACGGTAAAAACGGCACCATCATGTACCACCAGACAATTGCTTGTACCGTACAGGCCGTAAAGCCGTTCAGTGGCAATATTTTATTATCAGATTCCCGTGAGAGTCGCATGAGTTTTTGGAGTAATCTTAAAGTATCTTGGTAGTATAACTTTACTTTTTACTACCAGTCAGTCGTAATTAAGTACCTACTACTATAGTAAGACGACGTCTTGCAAGATACTCGAAAATCCATGCCACGGGGTTTTTATAATAACACTGCCACTGAAGTCACAGCGGTTCGAATTCGAACGCTCGGAGAAATGCCGACCAAGCCGTAGTCTACTTACGCCTTCAACTCCAAGGGATTTCACAAGTTGCTGACTATTTAAAAAACTAAAACTCCTTTTTTGAAGAAACCCTTACTGAGAAAACCTTGAGAGCTAATTTTGCCAAGTATACAGTGTGTGGCCTACAACCGGGGTGAAAATTTAAACGGTGCATTAATAAGCTGATCAACAATCATTTCCACATATTGTAATTTAAAAAAAAAAAAAATTGTAATTTTTTGTTCATGTATTTTTCATTATTATGGGTTCAAATTAAAAGTTATCAATAACTTATCATTTTTGAATCATTGAAAAATGTACAATTTTTTTTTTAAAACCGTATCAAATTAGTGTAAAAATGCAAACAAAATTATTGTTATGACTTCCTACCTGGTATACTATCAAGATGTCTTGCGACTGACAAGCTACGACATCGTGATGCCAAGATCCAGTACTAAAGGTCCATAGCTTTGAATGACAATATCTCCGAACTTAACCACTTTGAAACACCGGGACCTTTACAGGATTATTGCTGATAGTCTAAGGAGTTACTCATTTCATTTTTCTCCCGTGTTAAAGACCACACACTGTATATAGGCACAATCAACAAATAACCCTAAGGGCCTGTTTCACAATCTCCAGTTAAAGCTATCTGTCAGATAAAAATAACACGCTCTCTTTATTCTTCCAGGTGAAAGAAAGAGATAGTGTTATTTTTTATCTGACAGATAGCTTTAACTGGAGATTGTGAAACAGGCCGTAAGGGTTCTATACCCTACGTCACTGGGAAGATGACGTGACACTATAAAGCAGAACAATATCTTACAATACTTCATTTTAAAATGGCTCGCTCATAGAGTCTGGCTAATGAAATATTGCCCCAACTTTTGGCGGGAAATTCAAAAAATCTAGGGCTGGATGTGTGACAAGCCTCAGATTTTTTTAATTTCCCGCCAAAAGTTGGGGCCATGTTTCATTAGCCAGACTCTAGAAGTGCCTAGGCGTATGCTTGTTTCCCTCTATCACAGCATAATACTTACAATACCAGACTCTTTAAACACGCAAGCTGTCATGCAGGGCACATTTTCTCCGGTGGGCACTTGATTGGCCTTCAGTTTGGCGATGTCGTCGTCACTTATGGGGTAGTCTTTCATACACTTCATGCCCATTTCGTGGAAATGCTGTTCTATCATGTTTTTTTGGTCTGCTGTCATAGCCTGAAAGTAAAAAGTATAGAAAAGATAAATAATGCGTACCTATGCATTCGTAAACCCTGAACTTGACAGTGGCTTAAAAGATACATACTTTTTGACCCACTTTTTGTATTCTTTTTAAAGACAGAATTTTTTGCTCTACACAGCGGCGAGGAGGCTAGAACGCACGATTTTTTTTTTAATTCTGCCAAGTTTAGTGTTAAGTTGTTTACTTTGAAAATTGGGAACAGTGCTTTTTATTTTTTATCACATTTATTAAGATCTCAAACTTTATTGTTTGACCGCTCCCTAAATTTATTTCGGGACTTGCCACCCCCTTTGGTGCCCAGTTAGGCCTAGTATTGTACCGAGGAAAAGTTTTAGAAGTTGTGAAACTTCCGTAGAGAATGGAAACTTATTATTAAATTGTCATGAAATTTCTCGGGAACTTTCTAATATGTTTCTGCAATTTAAAGAATGCTCTGCAACTTGTAGATAGCTAAGAGCGGCCGTACACCTGTAAGTTCTTACGTAAGTTATAGGGACGGGGCTATACTAAGGAATGAGATAGTGATATTCACTTCTCATTCTTTAGTATAGCTCCATCCCTATCACTTACGTAAAAACTTACAGGTGTACGAGCGCTCTTAAGTAGAGGCATCGTAAGAAGTCGTTTTTGACAGCTCACAATAGTGTAGTGAAACGCTCGATTTTACCGTCGTAAAATTTTCAGTCAAGTGCGAAAGGGCGTTAGATCTGGTACTTGCCATTAAAAAAAAATAATTAAAAAAGTGTTAGGTAATCCGAACTAAAAAAGTGTTTGGTAATCTTACTTAGAATCATTAGCAGGCAGCGAAACTTTGGTGCCGGTGACGTCATAATGACGTAAAGTCGCATTTAGGTAGGATGTTTTATAGGACGGATAGGACGTGACCTATAGAGGAAATAGCATCCACAACCTCTGTTAGCGAGAGATAGTAACTAGTATCAAAACCAGTGTCAAAATTAAAAATCAAGGTCAACAATTAGTAGCAGTAGGTAATCGGTGTCCAAATGTAATGCCAGGTCAAATAGTATCGGAGTCTGATATACAATATACGTAGGTAGCCCCCCAGTTGCCATATCTCACTCGTATTTTATAGCCATAAATGTAAGATACACTTACCATGGAGTACGAAGCCAACACTAAAAAGTAAAGAGAGCAAATAAACACGGATAATTTTGCCATTTTTAATCAAACGAGTATTAAATACTCAGACAGTCGAACGCAGAAGACACTATATACCTGTTTGCCAAAATTTGGCAAGTTGTATGAATTTATACTGTACACAGTATTGTCAAATTACAGGTTAAGTAGTAAATTAGGTAGTCGACTCTATTATCATTTTTAAATTTCCGTCATTCGAGAGGTCAAACTGCGCTAGTTAATGGATGACAAATGCATTTTTTTCGGCACAGGCAACGAAATTGATTTTTGATTGATTTCGTACCTCGTCACAGTGACAATCTATATTAAACTCGTTAGGGTTCTTAAGGGATAACGGGAGCTGCCTTATTCCATACAAATGTATTCCTCGGTTTCCTCCCTGGATATTGTCATTTTAAACTTTGTCTATGCTCATGTCATGACGTGTTTTTGATATCTGCGTTTTAATATTCTTATTATAAACAAAGCATCGAAAACTACGAAAAAAGCCAAATTTAATAAAATAAATATCTCGTATATTAACAAAAAAAAGGAAAGCATACCGACTTACCCTCTCTCAAATTATGTTTAAAATAAATGTTATTATTGGTCTATTTTTGGAGAAGGAAACCTTACGTAGGAAAATTTGCGTAGGTAGTTATCATTAGGCGAAGTTGCAGTTGTCCCGTTCTTAGGCGTATCGGAGCTCTAGGCATTCAAAGCGAACAGCAATAATTTATTCAAATACCTAATATTCTCTAAATGCTTCCAGTAGCTGTAGGTACCATGAAGTGGAAAGTAAAGGATACCTAAGTTAGGTTTTACTCGATACGTGATTAATTCTATCGCACTGGCACTGACATATTGGGGCGAGCGCCATGGCCTGCTTTACGTATCGAGGAAAACCTAACGCTATCGACACTTGCAAAGTCATGATGCGGCTACTGCTCGCATTTCCTCTTAAATTATTGCCACTATTACAAAGTGCGATATAGTACATATTCTAAATCGTAGGTAATATATTCGCAAGCAAAAAAATCAAAGCCACGGCCACTCGACATTTTTAGGAGGAAGCTAATTCATTTAATTAGGAGTTTATTGCGGAACTCCATTAGTATAACATGGCCAAAAATATTGCTTTGCTGTTCTTGTTCCACGAGTATATTAATAGTGTAATTTTTTTGGACAGTCATTTTTTTTGGTAACCAGAGTGCTCGCCTCGAAAATCGTAAATATGGATCTTCTGTCCGTTCCGGACTCCGATTACATCTTCGTTGGAGTGACTGGTGTAGGTAGGTGCTCAAAATTTCGGAATTTGGAGGAGATTGGTACTGTGTTAGTATAAGGGATTTCTTCTCAAGTAAGAAATGTAGGGATAGAACCGGCGTAGATTATTTATTTTTGCTTCCTGTCTTAATTCAGAAAATACTTGTAATTAATATAATAACGAGCTTAATTTGCAAATTTAGTATATACAACCACCCTTAAAATGTATGGTCCTGTGGTTCTGTATATTTTCTTTGTGGGCAGTTTTGTACCTAGGTACGTATTTTTCTTATTTTTATGAAGGTAGATTTTATCAAACCTCTATCGCAAAATGTGCGAAAATTAATATACTAAATTTAATTAATATACGCGATATAATCCGTTTAAATAGTTTTATTTCATAATAATAAAATATTTTTTTCGTTTGACTGATTGCTCCAAATGCCAGTTTCTACGAAGTTATATTTTAACTTTCGGGCACTTAAGTAGCAACCACAGAAGCCTACCGCGAAGTTCGCTAGTTTCGAGCATTCGTCTCTGTTACACTAATAACACATTTTATGAAGTAAATAATGCTTGTATCAGGAAGCCTCGTTCCTCCTCATCAAAACCTCGTAGTATTTACACATTTAAAATAAGAGGCAATAAATGTAATTTAATGTAGAACAAAACAAACAAATTCACACCACACATTCCTAATTAAAACGAAGATTGCAAATATATGAATTCATATTTATTTATTTTTCATAATTTAAAAATATTAAAATATACAATAACAAAATGATAATATCCTATAACAGAAATTGTAGCATTATTTCTTCTTTTCCCGGGTCGCTGGTACGAGTCACTGGATTTACAAATGCAACTGAAAACAAAAAAAAACTAGATGTAGATTATTTATTCATTTTTTTTTTATATAATTGGTGCAACAAAGTGGCTCCACTCCACCTGATCGTAAGTGAAAAGTAGAGCCCAAATCGCGGCGGCAACGAACAGGAAACCAGCAGTAACCTGTCAGAAATAAAACATGGAAGCCGCACGCCATACTAAATTGCCTTTCAAAAACCGCCCTGAATTTTAGTTGACAAGTGTCACCCCCTCTTTAATGCATCACGGTAATTAATTTGAATGTCAACCTGTAAAAACTTAAACCGCCGTTTAAAAATAGTTGTAATTGGTCCGTCAAAGTTTTGATTGGCTATATTCATACCTGGGATAACTCGGGGCATTTATACGAAAGTGATGTAGCAAAATATTTTATCGACTATAAATATATCGATGTTACTGTGAATGACAACATCAAAATGTTATTCGGCATAAGTAAATATTAGGTACTTACTCTTCAATTAAAATAAAAAATACATTTAAACGGGTAGTTATGCGTTTATTTTAAAATAGTTTTCAAAATATACAATTAATATTAAAATATCAATATTTAAATTGTCAAAAATGACATCTGCATACTTTTACTATCTGAAGAGGCCCAATATCATATGACATCGAACCTCTGTACTGTAATCGAGAATGTTCAATAAGCACATCTTTTATTATAATTATATCGACATCTTTTTAATCGATATCAAATCCCTATAACTTGCCCCCAGTTATCCCAGGTATGGCTATATTATATTCTATGAACATTTGTCAAAGATGTTGCGCCGAAATATGCGCGGTGTTAAAAAAAGCGTTATGTCCTGCCCATCTTGGCACAATTGAACAATTGCTTTTGGGGGTGAGCTGGCGTTAGACGTCCATGTTATATATGGTCGCAGATTAACCCCCTTATTCATAAAATCATAAACGTCTCCTAGCTTAAGAAACTGATAAGTATTGTTTGTGGAGGAGTCACAGTCAGTCAGTCTTATAGACATTTACTTTTTAATCGGGTATTGTAATAGCTTATTTTGTTACACCTATTACGTTAATCGACCCGGGTATGTCGTTAAACTACGTCCAAAACCACCGGTGGATGGGCAGCAGCATCCCTGTAATGCGGTGTACTAAACTGCGATCGCCAACCCGCCTGCCAAGCGTGGCGATTATGGCATTTACCCCCTATGACAAGCACACACAAAAAACGGCCCCGAGGTTCCGGCGACTCCCGGTGCTCTGGCTTTGGTAGCGGTCAGGGCACTAGCGGAGTCAGGGGTGCGAAGAATCTCCGGCGAAGATCCGGCTACCACCACCGACAACCTTTGGCCCTGGCAACACTTAACACGCGCACACTGCGGACAGACGAGAGATTGGCTGAGCTCGAGGAAGAACTGAGCGGGTTACGATGGGACGTTATTGGGCTATCGGAAGTCCGAAGAGAGGGCGAGGACACGATAACCCTCAAGTCCGGTAACCTGCTCTATTTCCGGGAGGGCGACCAACAGTCCCAGGGAGGTGTCGGGTTCCTCGTCCACAAGTCCCTCGTGAGCAACGTGGTGAAGATCGAGAGTGTGTCGACTAGGGTGGCGTACCTTATACTCAGAGTATCCAAGCGGTACTCGTTGAAGGTCATACAGGTCTACGCTCCGACTTCTTCACACTCCGACGAAGAGGTAGAAGAGGACATGAGGACATGAGGACATATCAAAAGCCATGCACAGTCCTGAAACCTACTTCACCATCGTTATGGGGGACCTTAACGCGAAATTGGGCAAGCGAAACGATGATGAGCTGAGAGTGGGGCAATTTGGGGTTGGGTCTCGTAATCACCGGGGTCACTTACTGGCCAGTTTTATGGAGAAGGAGGGACTCTACATGATGAACTCCTTCTTCAAGAAGCGAGAACACAGGAAGTGGACCTGGATGAGCCCAGATGGTGCAACCAAAAACGAGATTGACTTTATCATGTCGACTAAGAAGCATATATTTAATGATGTCTCTGTGATCAACGCGGTTAAAACCGGAAGCGATCACCGCCTTGTAAGGGGCATATTAAATATAAGCGTCAAGCTAGAGCGATCTCGATTGATAAAGTCTACGCTCCGACCAGCACCGATCCAACTCCAAAACCCCGAGAGCTTCCAGCTCGAACTGCAAAATCGTTTCGATTGCCTACCCAGCGACGTGGATGTGGATGAGTATAACGACGGGTTTGTGGCAGCTGTCTATTCCACTGGGTCAAAGTTCTTTAAGACCCAGCGGAAGAAAGGCAATAAGAGGCTCTCTGATCCAACTCTAAAGCTCATGAAGGAAAGGAGTGAAATGGTTCTACAATCCCCAGAAGATGCCGCATCATATCGCCGGCTCAATAGACAAATCTCCAAGTCGATCACCCGCGACATACGCCAATTTAATACCAACCGTATTAAAGAGGCTATTGACCGGAACAAAGGCTCTAAAGTTTTTGCTAGAGATTTGTCTATTGGTCAGAGCTGGCTTGCGAAGCTGAAGACTGGGGACGGTAGGATCGTTTCATCCAAACCTGAGCTTTTGAGTGAGATAGAGAGCTTTTACGGACAGCTGTACACATCAACACGAAGACCCATCTCCAATTTAGCTAACGACCCACGAGCTAAATTGACTCGACACCATACCGAAGATATACCGGACGTCAGCCTGTACGAGATTAGGATGGCTCTCAAACAACTCAAAAACAATAAGGCACCAGGCGATGACGGAATAACAGCCGAACTCCTGAAGGCGGGTGGGAAACCAGTCCTTAGGGCCCTTCAAAAGCTGTTTAATTCCGCCATCTTTAGAGGCAAAACGCCAAAGGCATGGAACAGAGGTGTGGTGGTGTTGTTCTTCAAAAAGGGTGACAACACCCTGTTAAAGAATTACAGACCCATCACGCTTCTGAGCCATGTCTATAAGTTGTTTTCGAGAGTCATCACAAACCGTCTCACACGCAGGCTCGACGACTTCCAGCCTCCTGAACAAGCCGGATTCAGAAAAGGCTTCAGCACCGTAGACCACATACACACGCTCCGTCAAGTTATACAGAAGACCGAAGAGTATAACTTGCCCCTCTGCTTAGCGTTTGTGGACTACGAAAAGGCCTTTGATTCGATCGAGACGTGGGCTGTACTACAGTCTCTCCAGCGGTGCCAAGTAGACTACCGGTACATCGAAGTGTTGAAGTGCCTGTACGAAAACGCCAATATGTCAGTTCGCCTCCAGGACCGGAGCTCGAAACCGATTCCATTGCAGCGAGGAGTAAGACAAGGAGATGTTATCTCTCCTAAATTGTTCACCGCTGCACTGGAAGATGTTTTCAAGGTTCTGGACTGGAGGGGATTTGGCATTAACATCAATGGCGAGTACATCACTCACCTTCGGTTTGCCGACGATATAGTGGTCATGGCTGAGACCATGGAGGACTTAAGTACTATGCTCGATGATCTCAGTAGAGTCTCTGAAGATGTTGGTCTTAAGATGAACATGGACAAAACGAAGATCATGTCGAACGTCCATGTGATACCAACTCCAGTGAAAGTTAGAAACTCTACACTCGAAGTTGTTGACGAATATGTATACCTGGGACAAACAGTCCAGCTGGGTAAGTCCAACTTCGAGAAGGAGATCAATCGTCGAATCAGACTGGGTTGGGCGGCGTTCGGGAGACTACGCAATATCTTCTCGTCCAATATACCGCAGTGTCTCAAGTCGAAAGTCTTCGACCAGTGTGTGTTGCCAGTGATTACTTACGGATCTGAAACGTGGTCGTTCACTATGGGACTCATTAGGAGGCTCAGAGTCACTCAACGAGCGATGGAGAGGGCAATGCTCGGGGTTTCTCTGCGAGATCGCATCAGGAATGACGAGATCCGCAGAAGAACGAAAGTGACTGACGTAGCCCGAAGAATCGCCAGGTTGAAGTGGCAGTGGGCTGGCCATATTGCCCGGAGGACCGATGACCGGTGGGGTCGGCGTGTTCTCGAGTGGCGACCACGCACTGGACGGCGCAGCGTGGGAAGGCCCCCCACAAGATGGAGCGACGACCTGGTAAAGGTTGCGGGTGTCCAATGGATGCGGACAGCTCACGACCGATCTTTGTGGAACTCTCTGGGGGAGGCCTATGTCCAGCAGTGGACGTCAATTGGCTGATGATGATGATGATTACGTTAATAAAATATACCAAGATTCGTAATGTTATCTCAACTCCAAAGCAGTGCCCAATGCCTTTTAACTTTAAAAGATGGATTTTTTTATGAGACCCAAAAAAATATTCTGTACTATATGTATAAAAAATATCAGAGGCGATGAGCACCCCTTGGTAGGTAGTTGAAATAAAATTACGATAGGTACTTAGTGTACTTTATCAACATAATTAACTTTACAAACATAACAATAGGTCTTAACAAAATAAGGGGGTGCCCCAACGGAAAATAATATGATGTTTCGGACCGCCCTACTGTACATACACTCATAAATTTTATAAGTGTATGTACAATGTACAAACAGCAACACAGCTAGGTATACACTTCAGAAATTGGAAATATTGCATGAAAGAGAATCACACTTACAGTCACGTGTCAGTTACATAGCAATGTTGAGCCACTTGGCAAAGGATGCAATTTGGTCGTGTAATATTATGGGTTCGGTATTTTTCGTTAGTAGGCACGATCGCAACATTTCCGATGGTCCCCGATGATATGTCATCGAATCTTTGTTGAAACACGACCGATAGGCGTCAAAATTTCAGTATTTGAAAACTAGTTGACATAATAAAAATTCCTTCGTCTACGAAAATTAAGAATTAGCTATCGGCCATGATTAGACGCTAGATGTCGTTGTTCCTTGTGGAAACTGGATAACGACAGTTCTTCATAGATTTGTCTGAAACATAGACATATAAAATTGATAGACCGAGTCTATTTTATCTGTGGGTGACGCCGGCAATGCCTGTCAACGATCTTTGTTTGTGTATACTAGTGCACCTAAACCGCAAATAGTAAAAGTGATTAAAATAAAGCTTTTCATGTATATTTCTGTTCGATAAGTGCACGGAATGTGATAAAAGTGATGACTTGTGTGGTTCCAGGGTGTAAAAACCGCCAGGGTTACCTGAATGAACAAAATAAAGACATTACGTTTTACCGGCAATTTAGTTTTGACTTGAATTTTAAGATTTCGAACCTTATTAAGGTAAAAGTAACTGAAAATCTTATTCAATATTTGTTGTCGGATACATATGTGTAGTTTTGTGATTAAACCATTTGTATTTACATTCGTAATGTAATTATAAATAGTGGGATTCAAACATTTGTATCGCATAGTGTGGTACTTAAGAGACCGATCGTGATATCGATAAATGTATTGATAGTCAACTCAAAAATGAATCGATGTTTTTAATGTCCAACAGGTTTCCACTGGACACTGAACAAAGGCTATTATGGGTCAAAAATATCAAAAAGGCAGACGACTGGTACCCTAAAGAGTACTCAAAAATATGCTCCGCACAATTTTAAGCTGTTGTTTCAGGCAAGGGTACGCGAATAAGTGATTACATTCTGACGTACTACCCACCATATTTGGTAATCATCCAATGTCATGTCAACCAGCAAGTAAATTATCAAATTAAAACTAAATAAACTAAAGAATAAAATATAACTAAACTAAAGTAACCTATCAAATTAAGACTAAATAAAACTAAAATAAATCTAAAAAGTTGGGCCCCCGCGGCATGGTGCCAAGGATGCTGGCAGCATTACCTCGCTGTATCGCGATACTTATGCGTTGAGCTAGGTAGCTGCCAGCACGGCGGTCACCAGTGGCGTCAACAAGCCGCTTAGATATATCTATAAAAAACTTATGAGCGCTGGGACCCCACGGACCAAGGGTCTCAACCCCAAACGGCGTGAATATGTAGCCGGAGCCGAGACCCGAGTATTTCACATTTTTGCGATTTTCGGCCGCCTTCGCAGCCGCACCCTCCTGTTTGCTGGTTCCAGAGAGGTGGGAAGGAGCCAGTGTGTCTACACACGTGGCATCCCAAACTAGCACCCTTCCCAATCTCCATGGAACCAGAGTCATGCCGTCAGGTCTCTTGCCATCGTCACGTGCGATGCCGGTGGGCTCCAAAAGAGCTGGCACGTTGATGGTGGCAAGAGACCGGCGAATAATGTCGTTTAGAGCGGCATGTCTCGAAAAGCGGCCGGCACTTTTCTGACAGGAGAGTCCGTGGTGTCCCAGAGCGTCAACTTCGCTGCCGCAGGGGCACCTGTGTGGAGCACAGACGGGGATTCCGAGCCGAAGACAGGTTGCTAGACGTAGGGTTTCGGGCTCGAGGAAGGTTCCTGTGTTCGGGGATGGATAGGCCCGAAGCCACTCGCCGGATTCCTTCCTGCGAGATGCCAGTATTCTAGCTCGTTCTGAACCTGTACTTCGGCTCAGAAGGGAATTAAAAGTAATTTCGCACATAACATCGTCCCAACTCCTCTGGCAATCTGGATGAGATGGGAATGTTGTGTGAGGGCATTTCATAGACCAGGCCTTTCTGGCTTCTTCCAAACCCGCAGTCTCATAGTTTGGGGGAAGACCCTTTAAGATTTTGCCTATGAGACTGACAGAGCTATGGACAGAAGATAGAAAAGCTGGTAAGGAAATGCTGGTAACTTTTCGAATGCCTAGGCCACCATGTCGGATGGGTAGGGATGCTTGGGACCAAGACAAATCGGTAAACTGTATATTCAAAATGGATTCTAAAGTTGATTTTATGAGATCGTCTGCATGTGTTAGAGAATTTTGATGATTCCAGATAGGACTGCAACGGAGAACATAAGTTAATTTTGGGACGAAAAGGCAGAATTTAAGGACAGAAATTGCATAATGCGGACTTATTTCAAGTAGACGTTTTGAATTATTTTGGAATTTAGACATGAAATTTTGTATGTAGTCAGTAAATGATTCTTCGAAAATGGGGGACCCTAGGAGGCAAAGCGATTTGTTATTTAAAATTTTAATATTCGGAATCACTGTATAAATTTTTTGTTTAATCTCGTTATGATTAGGGATGGAACTCGGAATATACAACTCGCACTTAGTAAAATTTAATTCTAAGCCAATGTTCTTGAATTGGGTGCAAATGGTAGCAAGATCTAACAAAATTGTATCTACGTCGCCTCCCAGGGTCCCATCATCCAGATACCACACGTTAAATTTGGATTTTAATTTTTGGATGATAGTGTTAATCGCAAGAGAGAATATTGCCGGCCCGATAGGGTCACCCTGCTGACAGCCAACTTCCGATGATAGTAGATTTTCTTTGTACAAAAGTTTAGTAGGGTCGGCGTATGAGAGTAGAAGATAGTTATAAACGGGGACATTCTGTTTTATTTCTGTCAGCAGGGTGTCCCTGTTCAGCGAATTAAACGCATTTTTGACGTCAATTTTGACTAGGACTTCGGACGTCGTATTAGAAAGGAAGGTGCGCAGGTAATGTACGGCTGCCTCACACCCTCCTTTGGTGCCGAAGCCTAGTTGTATTGGTTCAAACTGGGATTGAAGTTTAGGTTTGATGTTCCGAACTGCTATTTTGGATGCAAGACGACGAAAACATGTACCAACGGCTATTGGTCTCACCCCTCCATCTTTTTTAGATAAGGCGACAAGGTTAGCACCGAATAGGATAGGGACTATTTCGGAGTTGATGTTGCCGGAGTACATTTTATTAATTAATTTTGTGATGGAATTTAAAAGTTGTTCACCTGCATCTCCTGCTGAATGTGAGATTAAGTCCTTTAGATGTTGGGGTGAGATACCATCCAGACCGGCGGCCGAACCAGCCTTGAAGGAAACAATCGCTTCAAGAGTGTCTTTATTGTCGATCTGTAAGCATACCTGTGTAGCCGTTGGTGGATCAAGGAAATAGGGGGTTTGAGGAGCT
Source organism: Thaumatotibia leucotreta (assembly GCA_025490895.1). Classification (NCBI taxonomy): domain Eukaryota; kingdom Metazoa; phylum Arthropoda; class Insecta; order Lepidoptera; family Tortricidae; genus Thaumatotibia; species Thaumatotibia leucotreta. Next base: position 69,917 of record JALPQI010002210.1, read on the forward strand.
GGGGGATGTTTGCTCTGTAAGGCCAAAAATGTATCCGTAGTGTCTGGTGATAGTCTCTCATCTGAAAAAAGGAGTCGAGCTGCTCCTTTTAAATCCCCATCGGCAATTTTGGTCTCAACATATTTGCATAGGTTGAAAACTCCATTTTGTTTGTTCACTGTGGAAATAGGAGATGTAAGATTAGAGCAGTTGTTTTTGATCTTCTGAGTAAGAGAGGTGGTTGAGGAGTCATCGGTAGCATGCAGAGTACGATAGGAAAAAAGAAGAAGATTATGCCAATCATCGATATCATTATGTTCGACGCATTTGTCTACAAGTTTTGTAAGATGTGTTGCGACCGTGATTCGAGCACCACGGGGAATTCTTTTAACTACAGGGATAGTATGTTTTAAGTTACTAATATACAGATGGAAAGGAATAGCTGGATGGTTGGAGATTGAAGGTGCCGGCTGAGAGATGGGTGGTCTACAGGTCGACGTAGTTGCATTTTGGCTGTGGGCATTTCTGTGTATTTTGGTTATATGTATGTTGAGACCTCTTACCGATGCGAACGTTTTGAGGCATTCCCCGCATGTGTGTAAAGATGAAGAGCTATCACCAGGTTGGGACGAAGATTGCATCCACACGTATTACTTAGTGCTATCTTAAGGTAAATTATAAAAATACATAGGTATAGAAGCTTCACTGTATAAAAACAACACGGAACCGATAAATAAATAAGAAAATTACACTGTAAATTAGTCTCACAGGATATCACTCGTAACGCCTGAAAATGTGGACTATATCAATTTTTGTACGCACAAATCTTGAGAGCAACAAATTACATTGTTCTGGTAACTGTTGTGCTGTATAACTTATATAATATAATGAATTGTAAATAAAACTTGATTTTCAAATTGACATTTGGTATGTCAGTCACACAACGGCGCCTCTTCTGGGCTCGGCCTGCGGCCGGCAGTCTCCACGGAGTAGTAACAACAGCTGCTCGTTGTCTATAAATGTGTACTTATTTATTGTATCACAATTTTAGTAGGTATAAGAGGAAAAATATATATTTTTTACGAAATGATAATTCTCCCAAACAACGGTTCCGCCATTTTTTTTTTATGGTATCGCAAGTAAATTAAATTTAGTTTAATAATGACCCTCATGTGATACTTGTGTAGACTGATTAATTTAATTATAAAGAAGCCATCATACCAAAATTGTTAGGTATGCTTTAAGGAATGATAAGTCCATAAAACATGTTATAATGAGAGATGACATGACACATGAGATGATGAGACATGTTTTCTGAAATCACCAGGGCAGGAGCAGGTCCAGAAACTTGTCTAAATTCTATGTTTATAGTTTCTGGTTTAAATATTTTGTATGAGTTAAAAAAAATACATAAAAAAATTTAAACTTTATTTAAAAAAAAAAAAAAAAAACATTTACTTAGTCTTTCTTTGGGGCGCCAACTACGTTACGTAACGGGCGCATACGTTTTAGGAAACCCTCATTATGACATTTTAATTAAAGAAAATATTTCGTTAACTTTGTGATTTTATTTTTATCCTAAAATGTAGATTTTGAAATCACGATCGAAGAAGATCGTGATTTTGAGTAGGAAATAAGGTTTATTCCTACTGTATTCGCTACCTAATTTGGTTAAAATATTATTATTGACGATAAAAGTATACGATTGAAGACTGGACATCACTAATAGTAATGACATTTTATCTAGTCAGGTTGGTAGCATTGTTCAAGAAAATGGAGTCGTTGATGGAGTTCACGACCAAGTAGAGCTACTTTATTTGTCTCTTTTTCCTTATGGAATACGTCTTGAGATGGGGTGAAGGATGACAATAGTTTGTTCATGTATGTCTTAATACACGGAATCTTCCCTATATTTTATCTGTGGTCTGAAACCGTTTAGTAATTTAATCACGGTTTCTTCAAATCGGATTTCATGATTTATCTGACGTGGCAAGGTATTTTTAGGCGAGGTATTTTTCCAAATCAAGATATTTTTACAAATAGCCATGTTATCGGGCAATTTAAATTATTTTTTTCATTGACAGAGACAAATGCTATTGCTGTCTTTATTATAATTCATCACATTTCTTAGTTGACGTTAGTTGAATACTTTACGTAAGCCAAATATACAAAATTTGAATTTGCCGCCTTTTCTTACTGCCAAGTTGGTTGGACCAAAATGTGGTTACACAGGAGACATTCATAACAGACCGGTTGAAGAAGGGAGAGTAATACACTCGTGATACACATACCCATTATGCATATCCTTGTAAGGCCCAATGTACATTACAATGTACACTCCAATTCAATGAAATTTAAACCTTTTATAAACTTAATAAAGTCGCATTTACTTTGTTTGGTCGTTTTCTCAAACAAACGAAGTTCACCACTATTCCTTACAAGGCAAGGTTCAAAATAAGATTTAAAGAAAATAGTATGGTGGGCCTTACGAGGATATTTTTTCATTGACAGAGACAAATGCTATTGCTGTCTTTATTATAATTCATCACATCTCTTAGTTGACGTTAGTTGAATACTTATGTAACCTTTGTGGAAATATGGTAGATAGACGTTTGACAGTCTACCTATTATCCTTTAATCTGTCAGTAGCCATACAAATGTTTAATAGAGACTTGATAGTTTCTGGCTGAAATTCTAACTTTGAAAAAATATCTGACAGTGACAGCCGTTGAAAGGAAAATGAACGAAAATTTCTACATAGCAGCTTAGCAGTCAAATTACCGGCTCTGAAGTTAGATTGACGTCTCCAGGACTAAAGCGGATGTTATATATTATAACGTAACTATAGTAACGTCAGCTTCCGGAAAATTCGTAATCAATCATTGGTTAAACGTTTTTGTTATTACGTAACCATGGTAATGTCACCTTCTGAAGATACCGCGAGCGATCATTGGTTAACCGTAGCAATGCTCGCCCCATTGGTCAGCAGAGTTCGGCCGAAGTCGTGATACTAGTGTCGTAAGATTTCGGAACCCGATTTGTATTATTCGACCAAGTTGCGAACAGTGCGAACGATCAACATTCCCGTGTATTATTTAATTTGAAGTTGACATAATATAACTATATTTATCTCTTTCATTTTCTCTCTGCTCTGTCTTTAATGGTCCGTTAGGAGTGTTGCTGTTTGTACATACATTAAACTTTTAAAGTTAAATGAATACATTTAATATTCATCGATAATTAGTAGGTATAATTACCGCCTCTTTTTGGTCCATCAAACAAGCGAGCAGCATTTTGGATTTTCCACACTTCTCATCGGGGTTTTTCTCGCTCTCTGAAAAAAAATGTTTTTAATGTTGTGATTATTTCATAGACAATCAGCAACATATCTGATAAAGATGCTACTATTTTTAGTTCTTCACTTCTTTGTAGTTAATGTAATATTTTTTGTCTCAAAAAGAGTCAACTATTCATGTTCAAGATTTTTTGAGAATTCTTATGTTTTCTGCCGAAAGAATAATATTTAACTTTATTTTTCTGTAGTAAGTAGTAATTTTTTTTCACCTGTAGAACAATGTTTAACAATTTCTTCAACTTTTTCCGGGTCTGCTTCTTTTTTCATGAATTTCTTGGCGTTCTCTATCATTTTCTCCACATTAAAGTCACCGTTGTCGTCCATCTAAAAATAATAAAATATAAGGTAAAACTGGATGTAACGAACATAGTACTTATCCTTTAAGGCATTAAATACCTACATTTTGTGTTTAAGGACACATACAGTAACCTATTCAAATAGGAAAAAGTAGGTCAAAAATATTTCCCATTAAAAATTGGCTTCGTAAGGGACTAGTTGCCCAAATAGGCCTAGCCTCCGTAGATTTTTTTTCCTTAATTTTTCCCTCATCTTTCATAATCAGAAGCGGATTATCACCACTTTTTGTTACACTATGTATATGTATTTAACTGTCTATTACATATGGTATCGTCTAGGAGCCCTAGAACCGACAACAAAACATGAGCTTATCGTGGGACTAAATCGAATTGTATATTAGTCCCATGCTATTTATTTACTCGCATGTTCATCATCTGTTTTCAGTTGAATTACGTAAAATATTAAGCCGTGTGGTGACGGCATTAAGAATACATTTGTCACCACCCCAACTCTTGCCGTGGGTGACGTAAGAGTTGGCTAAGGGATTTAAGTGTCATTGACCATTTATTCATCGAAGGTTGATGATGGGCAGCAGCATCATGAATCATAGTGGACACACTACTGCGATCACCAACCCGCTTGCCCAGCGTTGCGATTGTGGCCATTTGCCTCCTAATACGTCCATACGCATAGGCTAAGAAGAGGCCGATGATACATGCTGATGATGATGATTATAATGACAAATGGCGAACTTAATGCCTTAAGGCATTCTCTACCAGTCAACCATTGGGCTAAACAGGAGGCACAGGATTAGTGCGACAATATGTCGCCGCGAAATAGAATATCCATTCCGCTTTTATTCATATAGTTAGTAAAAGATGGAAAATCTATCTCGCGGCGACATACTGACATACCAATCATGTGCTAGGGTTGGTGGGTGAATATCTGAGCGTTTCAACCGTCTAATTTTGGTGGCATCGTTTTTGCTGAAGTTTCTAAACGTCTCAAACTTTGTCATTTGTTTAAGGTACCGTGCCTCCTACAAATGACTAAGTAGCACATTGTACCGAATAGAAACTTCGGCAACAATGATGCCACCAAGATTAGGCGGTTGAAACGCTCAGATATTCACCCTGGTTTGGTGCAAGATTTAAACTTTAGGTTTTTAGTAGGTTATATTATTACGAAAAATGTAAATACCATGCCCATCTTTTTGTACACGCAGTCGATAAGGCAACCATCAATGGCCTCGTAATCCTTGTTCTTCTTGGATGCCATGACATCCTCCACCTTGGCTCCGTGCTCCTTGCTACACTCCGCAATAATCGGGACCAGGGTCTCGTGGATCTCCTTCTCTTCATCTGACTCGGCCTTGGGAAATATATGAGTGTCGTGATAAAAAACCGTGCCGTGTGGTGACGGCAGTAAGAATACATTTGTCACCACCCCAACTCCTCCTGCGTGTGTCGTAAGAGTCGACTAAGGGATTAAAGTATCACTTACTATTAGTGATTTCATAAAAGATTGATGATGGGCAGCAGCGTCATCATAGTGGACACATTTACTGCGATCGCCAACCCGCTTGCCCAGCGTGGCGATTATGGGCATTTACCTCCTAATACGCATAGTTAATAGGAGAGGCCTACGTCCAGTAGTGGACTATCGTAGGCTAATGATGATGATGATAAAAAACCGGCCAAGAATATGTCAGGACATGCTCAGTGTGGTGGCCGGTTATGTTCGATTTAGTTTTATTTTAAAGTATTCTATAGTGTGGGCCAATGATTAATGCATTTTAACAGAGGAGGTCGAGACAAAAGTGAATTTATCACCGGCCCACACCTATACAGTATATATAAACCCACTATTCATGATTTTTTTCATATTTTTTGCACCCACAGATCAAAATTTAGTGCTGATTTGTGTAACAATTGCCCTGTATTTTTTTTCTGGAGCGGCTATCTCCGGAATTATTGACTTTAGAAAAAAAAATATTTTGGACCCTTATTCTTTTTTAATGACCTATTCAATTATTACACTATAGGTTTACAGCAAACTAAAAAAATCATCCTCACTTTACGAGTATGGGAGGTAACCGAAAAAAAAAATTGTTTCTACTACAAGGTCCCTCATCAGTCAGTCCCCGCCTTTACGCCAAAGCCAACGGAACCATCTCGGGGACTCGGGGTTACCCGTTCGATTAAATTTTCTAAATCGCCTCACGATTCTCGGAGTTATCTAGTAACATACCTAGGAACTAAAATCGCTTTATTTAAATGTAAGACTTGTACATACGTACAAAAAATTGGCAAATTGAGAACCTCCTACTTTTTTGAAGTCTGTTAATAATGAAACCTTAAATAAGCTAACTAAAATGGGGCATTTCGGCAGAGTGCCCATCACGCAGACAGCATTCCCGCAAAGAAATTGCCTGAGCAGTGAGCAAGGGTCACCTGATGCCTGATAAATGATAATCCCTCAATCATTTACTAACTCCTTGTGCTTCCAAAAATATAGTGGGGTCTCGGGCTGGTTTTGTTAGTATATTTTACAAGATGGCAATTACATCTACTTATAGACATTCTATAAAATATTTTGTGCCGATTGTTTTTTCGAAATTGCCTCCCAAAGGAATTTTTCTTGGCTTAAAAAGCAGCCAAGAACATGTAGGGTTGGGACATGCTTAGTGTAAGGTACCGTAAAAGCATTGTACCAGTTTTACAAAACGCTACCAACTCACATGAACTTTCCTCAACGCCACAAAACATAAGGCAACCAACAGCAGCAGTGATCTCGACATCGTAACTTGCTTCACACTTCTAAGACAGACTGTGAATAATTTGTTCTCACCACATTATATATACTAGGGTTATTATTAAGTCATTTGTAGTAATTATTTCGCCTTACTGCGCGGTGGTACCTATACCTATAATGCTTACGGGGTCATTACGAACAAGGGGTAATTTGGATGCTTGTTAGGTTTTTATTCCAGCTTGTTAACGCTGCGCGCTGTGCATCCTGTCACTATTGCACAGACCAGAAACAGATTTTGTATTTGTATGCATTTAATTCAGTAGAAAAATACATTTCTATTTTTATTTTACCGGCAAATGAACATCGACGAAATTTTGGATCTCTACGTCGTTTGGCATCCAAAATTGCGGTTAGACACATCAAAATTACAGTCTATTTTCGAACCAGTCCAGTTAGGTTTTGGCACGAAAGGTGGGTGCGAAGCAGCCGTCCATGCTTTACGCACCTATCTTTCACACGATGATTGTGAAATTGTAGTCAAAATTGATGTAAAAAACGCCTTTAATTCGGTAAATAGGGACACTTTGCTGGCAGAAGTAAAGGAACAAATTCCCGAACTCTATAACTACCTTTATCTCTGCTATGCAGATCCATCTAAATTACTATACAAGTCCCACCAATTATCATCTGAGGTGGGATGTCAGCAAGGTGACCCCCTTGGGCCAGCAATTTTCAGTTTAGCCATAAATCACATAATACAAAAAATTAAATCTAAATTCAATGTCTGGTATCTAGATGATGGGACCCTAGGAGGTGACGTGGATACCGTACTGTCCGATTTGTCTCTTATCAAAACTAACTTTGAAAATATTGGTTTAGAACTAAATTATAGTAAATGCGAACTCTTTATTCAAAAGACTTCCTATAGTTTGACTGTTTTAAAATCCAAATTTGATTGTCTGACTCCTGGTATAAAAATAGTAGACAAATATTCACTTTGCCTCCTGGGTTCTCCTATTTTTGAAGAATCCTTTCCCGATTATATTTCTAACTCGATTTCTAAATTCCAAAATCACGCAAATCGTCTACTCGAAATTAGCCCTCATTATGCTCTTGCGATTCTTAAATTTTGTCTTTTTGTCCCTAAATTGACATACGTGCTCCGTTGCTGTCCGTTCTGGAAAAATATTAATTTATTAACACCTTTAGACGACTTAATCAAAATTACCATAGAAAAAATTCTAAATATTCAGCTAACGGAGCGTTCCTGGTCCCAAGCATCCCTCCCTATTCGGTATGGGGGTTTAGGGATACGAAAAATTTCATGTGTGGCTTCTCCTGCATTTTTGGCGTCCGTCCACAGCACGTCTGATCTCACAGGAAAGATCCTAAGGGCTCTGCCTATTAACTGTGAGACTGCGGGTTTGGAGGACGCCAAAAATGCATTCAAAATTGCTTGCCCTTCTAAAAAATTTCCTGACAACCTAAAATCGCAAAGGAGCTGGGACAATGTGTATTGTGATCTAACATACAATTCTCTTCTAAACAGCTCTGCAGGTCCGGATCGTGCGAGACTTTTGGCGGTCGGAACCCGGGAAGCTGGTTACTGGCTGCATGCCCATCCTTCGGCTAGTACTGGTACTTTCCTGGATCCGGCCTCTCTTAGGCTCGCAACCGGCCTGAGACTCGGGGCCGCGGTATGTACCCCTCACTTATGCTGTTGTGGCACAGACGTGGACCGACTGGGACACCACGGACTAAGTTGTCAAAAAAGCGCAGGCCGTATTTCCAGACATGCGACGCTTAACGACATAATCCGCAGGTCTCTTGCCACGATCAACGTACCTGCTCTTCTTGAGCCTACTGGTATTATTAGGGATGATGGTAAGAGACCTGATGGTGTGTCTTTGGTTCCTTGGAGTTTGGGACGGATGTTGGTATGGGATGCTACTTGCGTAGATACCCTAGCACCGTCCCATCTTCAACGAACTACGTTTAAGGCAGCCGCTGCGGCTGAAAATGCCGAATTTTTAAAACGTAATAAATATAAGGGCCTCGGCAAAGAGTACGATTTTGTACCTTTTGGCGTAGAAACTTTAGGTTCTTGGGGCCCCAGCGCACGCAAATTGTTTGCTGAGATCGCGAAACGTCTGGTTGATGTAACTAAAGACCGAAGAGCTGGCGACTTCCTCGCACAACGCATCAGTATTGCGATACAGCGAGGAAATGCCGCCAGCATCCTCGGTACAATGCCACAAGGGCCAATCTTAGATATAGGTTAGGTTAAGTAGATTAGTTAGATTTAATCTATGTACATAAATTGTAGTTTTGAAAATAAATATATAAAAAAAAAATCTTAACCCAGATGCAAAAATGCAAAAATTCTTACCCCAGGTTTTTTTTATTGGTATTCAGTCACCAACTTCTAAAGCATAAATGTAATTAATTACACGGTTAAACTCATATGTACAGGGTTGGGCAGATTAACTGTCCTATTGAAAAACATTCGTTTATCTATTGAAATATAACTGCTTTTCAAATACTATATGTCATTTTAAATCGTCGATTTAATCAGCGTCATGGGTTCTGAAACTCATTTTCATAACATTTAGTTGTATATATTTTTAAGAACAAATGTAAAAAGCGGCGTTGTTGGATAATGGTGCAGCGAGCATTAAAAATCGGGCGAGATATCAAGTGACCATAAAAGTAAATATCAACGTATGTTTTAATACTGCACACCATCAATCGTTTCAAGGAGTCCTCTGCTTCCAAAATCAAGCCGAAATTGGGTAAGCTTTAAATGATTTGAGTCAGCAAAGTACCATTAAGCACCTATGGGCAATTTTTACGAAACTATGCCTCTTATTGTATAATCTTTGATAAAATTATTAAATTGAAGAGGGGTTAATATTTTGCGCACTACAAAATAATCACAAAATTTTAGGCTCTTATCAAACAGATAATTTATATATGTGCCCTCACTCTTTAAAACATATAAGAGTTAAATACAAAAAGTCGAATAGGCGGCATGAAGGTCATTTTTTAAAGAAAATGCATTTTCATTGCAAGAGTTTGGTAAATGCCAGATTGATTATGGGTATAGAGTTTTATTAAAAACTAGAAAGGAAGGTATTTTAGTTATAAATTGATTCCAAAGTTTATCAATCAGGGTATAATATGATAAGAAGAAATACCAAGTTATAGCCAAAATTATGAGGCTGATATTTACCTAGCAAAGTCCGCTAAATCTTTAGGTAACTGAAATGCTATAAATATTTCCATATACAAATCAATGCAGAGTTTTATTGAAACGGGTTAAGGCTAAGATTCAAGTTTATACTAGGGTTAGATAACCTAATATGACTTCACATGGCAGATAAGGTAGTGCGTGTTGGATGAAATTCCTTATATGACATAATGCTTAAAATAATACATGTTGAAGGGGAGTTTATCAAATTTATCAATTGCTGCGGTAAAATATAGAATGTTTCTGATGTAAATAACACCAAGATTTGTAACATTGTTTTGTTTTTAAACTTTTATGCCACTTTTTAACTAGGACACTTAATCCGCCCAACCCTGTATTTAGTCACTACGTGTGACATATTTTGGAGAGCCTAGGTCCTCATTATCGATAGGTTATTATGTCTTACGGAAGTGTAGATCCCATTATTTTAAAATTTATGTTTTAAATTACTGTACAGAGGGAACAAGATTTTGTCAGAAATTTCATTTACTTTCCATACTTATGCTCAGAAAGTTATCTTTTTTTCCTCACATTGTAACATCTCGTACTTATACAATAAAAAATGTAGGCCTAAACAAGTTCTTAACCAAAAACGCCAACTGTACAAATTATTTTGGGAAATTTACCATTTTTGGAATATTCGAACTGTACGTGTTGGGAAAGTTAGCGGGGGTAATGGCACGTTACTGATGGCAATATTCTATTTTATTGTGATACCATACCATGGAACCACTGGTAGAATTAAATTATCTGTGTTCTCTTCGTTGTTATCGTATTAAATGAGATTATTTGTTGAGATACAAGTAGAGGACATTGGATTAATACGATAATTGCAAGAATTACAATAATATGCTGATAATTCAAAAGATTCAGGGTATTCAAGAATAACTTTTGATTTCACTGTTACTTTACTTTCTGATTTTATTGGTACTTTGTTGTGAACTTGTTACTTTATCGTAAATGTTCGATTATTGAAATAAATATAGGTAGGTGACTATAAAAAACCGACTTCATCCGATTTTTCCAATATCATCAATTATGCTAAAGGGGTGAGACCATCTAGGGGTTATACCTACCCGTTAAATTTTATTTAGATTCTCAGATATATATCGAGTACGTAACATACAACCAAACAAAATCAGTCCAATAGAAACACTAGGGGAAAGTGGGGAAGATCCGTACACTTTTTACTCTATGCCTCGTAGATAAAAAAGTATTAACAATTTTTAAATGAAATCAATGCTGCTAGGTGGCTGCTATTGTCTGGCTTTCATAAAAATTCAGCTTAGAGGCCTTAGAGCTAATACAAAGTACGGTAAGAACGTCAGATAGTTGTTCCCAAAAAAATTAAATTGTATGAAAGCGCCCCATGCGTGGGGTACCTTCGTACCTACATAGTATTATTTACATGTAGAATAAGATGGAAATTACTCCACCGACAAGAGCCTAGCTCTTAAATTGGATGATGATAATGATGAGTATTATTTACCACAGTATTAGGTTTGTTCTCAACCGTCTGTATTTATTTACAAATATTTTTTACATATATCGAAGACTTCATTTGGAAATTGGAATTGAAATAACAATATTCTCACTAAACAAAAATATTGGGGTACATTCGTACAGTAAGCATTCTCATACATTCTTGGCTGTACGAAAGTACCCCAACCAAAAAAGAAAAAGTTAAAACAAAAAATAAAAATAACCGGTGTCCTAATAAAGCATTCCATACGTAGTTCAAAGATTAGCTTATGAAGTGTATTTAATTACGTTTGCAACTGAGCAAACCTTTCTGAAATAAATGCATTTAAAAATGACTCTTATAATTACTTTGAGGTGTCAAAAACACGTTTTAATTTTTTTTTGAAGAAACTTGCTGCCATATTTCCTTCCCTTCTCGGTGGTGAGTTATTAATATTAGTGGCCGTTATACATAAACATATGAACATGATCGCGTGTCGGATAGCGGAGATATGACCACTGTACGAAAGCTCCTGCTGTACGAATCCTACCCCCTCTCCCCTACTCCTTTTTTGAAGTCTTTTAAAAATGCTATAGATGAATTTATTATCAAGGCGATACTTACTCAAGCAGTTCAGAGGAATCGTTGTATGAATTCTTAAGGTGCATTTAGACCAACCGAGCATTCGCTCATTATATCCCCCACTCTACGTGGGGGATAGAATTTCTGCACGTGTCTCGTACGACGTTTTTTGGTGCAGATGACCCTCCGAAGTTACCTGACGTAAAATGACACACTTCTCGCACTAGAGCCTAAAAAAGGCACCATCTGTACTAAAAATTGAAAATTGTAATCTTTATAAAACGCGACACATGTGTTGCATTATTTCTTATTTGAATGAAAAAAATTGAGGATATAATATACCTACTTCAGGCAGACGTAGATATGCTGAACCATAATCAGTTTTCTTTTTAAGGTTCCGTAGCCAAAATAGCAAAAACGGAACCCTCATAGTTTCGGCATGTCCGTCTGTCCGTCTGTCCGCAGCATAACTCAGTGGCCGTTAATACTATTATACTAATCAGCAATTTGGTACAGGTGTAAAAATAAATAAATAAAATAAAAAGCCTTTTTATTCAAATCAATATCATTGGTAAGTTTAGTAGGTAAATTTGTTTGAATGTCAGTTTTCTTTGATTTGAACCCCTCTTTGGGTGAAGGCCTCCTCCAACTGCTTCCATAGTTTCCTGTCCCTAGATTGGGACAGCCAGCTTTTGTCGGCAAATTTTATCAGTTCATCCGCCCAGCGTTGCATTGGCCTGCCAGTCCGTCTCTTCCCCGATGGTCCTTTCCATTTGGTAGATTCAATGGTCCATCTTTCATCAGACAAGCGTGCTACATGACCGGCCCACCGCCATTTTAAACTTAGTGCATGATTGAGGGCATCGATGACTTTAGTCTTTTGTCGGATTTTTACACTTCTTACTTTGTCGATTTTTCTGATCTTCAAGATACTTCTTTCCATCGCTTTTTAGGTTGTAGTTATTCTATGTTTCACCTTTTCTGTGTACACCCACGTTTGGCAGCTGTATAGCAGGCATGGTAGTATACAGGTGTCCAAGACCATTTTCTTCATGTTTATACTGTAGTTGCCTTTGAGGATTTCTTTCAACGCCCAGAATTTTCTCCATGCGGCATTTATTCTCCTTGTCACTTCGTCTTCATTGTTTGTTTTTTCAAATGATACTTGTTTTCCTAGGTAGATGTATTTTGTCACATAGTCTATATTTCTTCCTTTTACAGAGATGGGTCTTTTGCAGTAGTTCGTCATGACTTTGGTTTTTAATGCATTCATTTCTAGGCCTACTTTTGAGCTTTCTCGATCTAGGGATTCCAACATTTCAGCTAAATCTTTTGGCGTTTCGGCGAGTATGACGATGTCGTCAGCGAACCTGAGGTGGTTTAAGTAACGATCTCCAATTCTGATGCCTTTGTTGTTCCAGTTGACCTTGCGGAAAACATTTTCTAGGACAGCAATGAAAAGTTTTGGTGACATCGGGTCACCTTGTCTTACTCCCCTTTGTATTTTTATTGGTGGTCCTCTTGTTTCGAGCTTTACTTTACTGGTGCTGTTACTGTGTATATATTTTAAGATGTTGATGTACTTCTGATTGATTCTGAATTCGGTTAGGGCGTCCCATATAGAGGTATAGCTTATACTGTCAAAAGCTTTACTATAGTCTATAAATGCCACATACAAAGGTCTATTAAACTCGTTATATTTTTCAAATATTTGTTGTATTGTTTGTATGTGGTCAATTGTGCAATAGCCTGAGCGGAAGCCAGCTTGCTCGATTGGTTGCGCAGTGTCAATTCCATGGGATATTCTTTTTAAAACCACTGTAGCAAAGAGTTTGTAGGTGCTCGCTAGTAGGCTGATAGGCCTATAATTTCCTATGTCCAGTGGATTACCTTTTTTGAATAGTAGGATTATATCAGAGGTACACCATTGATCTGGTACAGTTTCTTGATCTAGTATCATATTGAACAGTTCTGTCAGATGGTATGCTAGAACTGTTGCACCCATTTTTAAGGCTTCGTTGCTGATTCCATCTGGGCCTGGACTCTTGTCATTTTTTAATTTCTTTATCTCGCTGAATACCTCCTTTACAGTTAACGGCTCGACAGGGCTTCTTGCCAAATCAGCATTTTTTTCTTGGGTTGTGCTTGTAGCATCACTTTTTGTATATAGCTCCTTGTAGAAGTTAGTTGCATGATCCAAGATATTCTTCCTTGTCAATGATTTTTTATAGTTATTTTGTAATGTTTGAATCCAAGTTTTATGTGTGTTCAGCTCTTTAAACGCTCTTTTTGTGCTTCTATACCTGTTTAGGTTTGTTGTTATTACTTCCTGCCTATGATGACTGTAGTCCTTTCTTATTGACTTTTTTGTTTCTTTGTATAATTTGCTTAGTTCCTTTTTAGTATTTGCATCCTTGTTTCTCATTTGTGAGAGTTCTGTCCGTCTTTTTATAAGTTCTTCTGTTTGTTTACTAAATATTTTGTGAGTTTTCTTTTGTGTTGCGATGCTAGCTTTTAGGCTCTCTATTATAGAATTTTCTATGAAGTTGTAGTAATCTTGTGGTCTTGTATATTTCATTCTTTGGCTGCTGCCTGTGTTTTTAATTCTGTTACATATGTTTCAATTTCTGTTTCTGTCTTGGGGATGGCGGGGGGAGGTTTGAAACTGTTTCTGTTCTTTTTTGGGAGTGTCAGTTGTATTGTTGCTCTTAGAGGTCTGTGGTCCGAAGGAAATGTTATATTATTGAGAACTTCTATGTTTCTAACTATATAAGAGTTGTTTGTAAGAATAAAGTCTATTTCATTCTTAATTCTGTTATTTGGCATGTGTGGGGTATCATTGAATAGGTTTCTTAAAAATAATGAGGGTCTTAAAATAAACTATTTTTTTTAATCAATTTTTTTTAGAGATAATCACTCCAGAAGAAAAAAAATTGTTTTCCCTCTTTAACTTTTGATTCATAGGTCCAAAAGATATGAAAAAAAAAACCGGCCAAGAGCATGTAGGATTCCGTAGTTATTCAAAAACGGCCGAGCCGATTATTTTCGAAATAGTTTTATTTTAAAGTATTTTATAAGCCCACTCACTCACTATTCATGATTTTTTTCATATTTTTTGGACACAATTTTTTTCTTCTGGAGCGTTTATCTCCGAAAATATTTACTTTAGAAAAAAATATACTTTTAAGGCCCTTATTATTTTAACACTGTAGGATTACAGCAAATAAAAAAAAACATCCCCACTTCACCAATTGGAGATAAATTTTTTGCGAAAGACTCTAGTTGTCGGGGGATTCGAACCCACATCCTCTGGATTGCCGATCCAATGTGCTTCCAATTACACCAGACGAACTAAAGTATATCGGATATTTTTCATACTTATCTGGAGTAGAGTGGGGTGCAGCTGCTGACCGTGACAAAATATTTAAGTTACAAAAGCGTATATAAATTGGTAACTTTCTACCTACATTATAGTAAAAAAAATAAACGTTCAATTTATATTTCTCGAACTGCATTAATGGCACAGAAACCCTTTGACAACCTGACACGGAGATTGTTTATCTAATTTAGTATATTGACATTGCCTAACGTTTGTATAAGTACTTGAAGCATGTAAATACGTAAGACGGCATCTTACCCAGCTGCCCACCATCGGGCAGCGGACAGGTAGCGAGACGCGTACGGTAAAGGTGCATTCAGACCAAATGAGCATTCGCAATTCTAACCCCCTTCTCTACGAAATTCGATCGTTACACAAAACGTGATTCGTTGTTTTCGTAGAGTGGGGGATAGAATGGCGAATGCTCTTTTGGTCTGAATGCACCTTTAGTCAACGGCTGCTGCTGCGTATGTCTCCGCGTTGGCTTGTTAAATCTAAAAATCTTTAGATGTGTTCGGGATAACACTATACAACACAAACTGTAACTATACAACATAACTCAAATTGTAAATCGAGTTTAGGACGTGAATAGGGTTTGCAATCCGGATAATCCGATATTCGGATTATCCGGATATCCGCCAAAAATACCATTCAAAATTATCCGGATAGTGAACCTCTAAAAATCCGAATAACGGATATTTTTAGCTAAACAAAAATCACAGTTCAAACTATTTTTACTACCTTTTAAAATAATTATAATGTGTAAGAATACGCAGACACAAGTACACAACGTGATGCAAATCTGTTAACGGCCGATTTGGGCTCTACTTTTCACTTACGATCAGGTGGAGTGGAGCCACTTTGTTGTGCCAACATAAAAAAAAAACGGCTGATATTGCCATGAAATTTATGATCGAAAAACTGTCGCAACGGCGAAACCTATTATCAATGAAACTTGTGGAATGCACTCAAAGAAAGAATTGCTCAGCGCAGACAGTCAGATGTTAGTGCTACTCTGAAATATCTTCATAATCCCTTAAATTACTATAAGGAAGGTTTATCTGAATATCCATTTGAAAATCCGACCAATGGCTGCATCAAAAATACGATAGTAAAATTAAGCGGTGCTCAAACTCAAGGCGACCACGACTCTGATACACCACGGACGTCGAATCGAGACAGTCGAACCGAAGGCGAGGCGGCTACACCTGGTACCTCTCTAACGATGAAGGAACAACTACAAACTGAAATTAAGAAAGCATTGTCCGCAGACAGACAGATTGCCGTGTGGTGACGGCAGTAAGAATACATTTGTCACCACCCCAACTCCTCCTGCGGGTGTCGTAAGAGTCGACTAAGGGATTAAAGTGTCACTGACCATTCTACAAGATTGATGATGGGCAGCAGCGTCATCATAGTGGACACATTACTGCGATCGCCAATCCGCTTGCCCAGCGTGGCGATTATGGGCATTTACCTCCTAATGCGTCTATACGCATAGTTAATAGGAGAGGCCTGCGTCCAGCAGTGGACTAACATAGGCTGATGATGTGTATTGTCCGCAGAAATATCTAAACCATCCACACAGCACTGTAATCTGGACTTTGACACTCAAATAAACGTTCGACAGTGGCGGTAAAAGGTCTGAATCTTTGGAACGTGCTTACAACGCCCTGAGAATAATACCACCAACTAGTGTAGAAGCGGAAAGAGTATTATCTGCAGCTGGATATTTATGTAATCATTTAAGGTCTAGAATGCAGCATGACTCTCTAAATGCCTTAAGCTTTCTTAGATCGCATTACCAGGCGCTGAAACAGGACGAGTAAAAATATAACGAATCAATAAGAGTTGAATATTCTGATTTCTATTGTCGATGATTATTTGAGGTCGTAGAGATAATTTTGCAGTTCGTTAATTGTTTTCATATAATTCTTGTTGATTCTGTTTTTGTTGATTGTTTGCATTCATATATGTATATCCTTTTTTTTGATTGTTTATTGTGTCACATGAAAAAAAATAATGAAAAATAAAACGGTAAAATGTTCTTTGGATTTTAAATAATGATAGTACTTACCAAATACTTTAATTTTTAGTTGATTTAATGGTGATTGTTCTGTGATAATTTTTGTAGTGAAATAGGATTGAAACATTTATTAGGCGGTTTTTTTGTAACACTTTATTAATAATCTTTATATTTATAAAAATGTTGAAATAAGTATGTACAACATATCGATTTTAGATATTTTATACAACTGTTTTTATATGATTATAATGATGCTTTCGTTGATTGATTAGGTTAATAATTATATGATCGTTAATTTATCATCAAAAATATAACAATGTTATATTTAATTACATGCACTTTTAAATGACTGACATGTTTTAAAATGTTAAATATTAATTATCACTCTTATGTTGACAAATTATACCCGTTATAATCATTTTGTAGGTTTATTTTATCACTATCCGAAATTATCCAAAATATCCGGATATTCGGATAATATAAATTTTACTATCCATATTATCCGGATATTAAAAATAGGCGGATATTGCAAACCCTAGACGTGAACCAACCACGGTTTGTCATCACTGTGGGAACGATGACACGGCTCAGCATACGCTCGCTGAATGTCCCAGTTGAGCGGCCGAAAGATGGGAAATGAAAAGGGCTCTTGGAGGTGAACGATCTCTCGCTGCACAGTGTCGTAGCTCAAATGCTTGAGAGCGAGAGAGCGTGGAAAGCGTGCAGCAACTTTTGTGAAAAGGTTATGCTAAGGAAGGAGGAAGCGGAGCATGAATGTAGGATTAATATGGATTTGACAACGTTATAATAATAGCAAGAACGAAAGGGATGGTCTTATGAAACTTTTTACTAGTGGAAGTGAAAAGGAACGATAATCGTCCGTCCTTATCACTGTGCCACTATTTTTTGTGTGTGTGTGCATTAGATGCTAAATGTAAGTGCCAGACAAATGCGTTGAATACGTCACTAAGTGCCTGTGTGGCACTTTCTTCTTAGTAGTAAGTGACTATGTCTATCCCTCTTAGTGGCACACTATGTGCGGCCCCTCGAAGCGGAGCGACAACGAGAGGATTCAGCTGACGCACCACCGCTCCGGGACGGTACGTCAGCTGAATCCTCGACAAGACGAGCACTGTTCATCAGCCGTCAACTTCCCCAGTAGAGCTGTGGGCGGGGGACCCACTATCGTAGGCTCTGCACGTCTGAGGGAAGGGTTGCAGCGTTGCCAACCCACCTCAAGCGCGAGGGTATTCCCGGTATACTAGCCGGGACAGTCGGGGGGAGCATTGTGGTAGAATGTACACGATCCCAAGATGCTCCCCATAACGGAAGAGAGGGCAACGTTGCAGGGGAGTTTAGTGGGTATTCTTCTCCATGGAGGAGCGAGCTCCACATACCATCATGGGCACCCCCCAGCCCGTGTTGATGATGCGTAAATGCATTCTCCCCTGCGTCAACAAAAAAAAATGTAAATCGACCTTAAAACCTTTCTTTTCAAAAAAATATTTTTTCTTTTTACTTTTACTCGTTGAGTGGTAATATAAAAATTATATCTGCTATTGATAAAATGTGTGTCTACTAACTAATAACAATACTGCAATTAGCATGTTATAAAATTGATGATTTCTTCTCTGACTAGTCATTGGCGTAAGCGTAAGGCCTAATCATGATGATTTGATGATGATCAATTAAGAGAAAACAACCCAAATTTATGTACCGTAAAAAGGGGTTAATAGGAATGTAAAGTAAACTGATCTCTTAGCGCAGGACAAACAGTCCAATTTAGAATAACACATATGAAAAAATCTGCTGTTCTAAACTGGACTTTTTGTCCTGGGCTAACAGACCAGTTTACTCTACAGTCCTATTTACGCCGTCATTCCTATTTACCTCGTTTCATTAGTTGCGCCATTGTATTTACCCCGGTATTTAAGATTTAATAAATAATAATATAACGTAATATGTAAATTAACTCTTTCCGGCCTGTACGTGGAAATGTAACTGTCTTGTAAATCACTAATTTTGCAATAACAGTTATTTGTTATACAAGGCCGCAAGGGTGCAAAGTTGTATTTTACCCGTGAATATGAAATTGAA